>JANCRA010000578.1:0-27162 GCA_024362935.1 Setophaga petechia | reverse complement strand
AATTCCCCATTGCCTTCAATGGGGTAGACCTGGTGCCAGAATCTTCCATTGACTTTAATGGGGTAGACCTGGTGTCCCAAATCCCCGTTGATGTTAATGGGGTAGACCTGGTGTCCAAATTCCCCATTGGTTTCAATGGGGGTAGACCTGGTGTCTGAAATTCCCCATTGGGTTTAAACGGGGTAGACCTGGTGTCTGAAATTCCCCATTGGTTTCAATGGGGGTAGACCTGGTGTCCCAAATCCCCATTGGTTTCAATGGGGGTAGACCTGGTGTCCAAATTCCCCATTGACTTTAATGGGGTAGACCTGGTGTCCCTGAATTCCCATTGGTTTCAATGGGGGTAGACCTGGTGCCCCTAAATCTCCATTGGAATGAATGGGGTAGACCTGGTGTCTGTAAATCCCCATTAACTTCAATGGGGTAGACCTGGTGTCTGACATTTCCCATTGGTTTCTATGGGGGTAGACCTGGTGTCCAAAATCCCCCATTGGTTTCAATGGGGGTAGACCTGTTGCCCCAAATTATTTTGGGTTAAAAATCCCAATTTTTGCCTCAAAACTCCCAAATTTTGGGTAAAAAGTGAAACTTTTGGGTTTACCTGGAGGCAGAGCTCCAGCATGGGCTTCAGGTGTGGGATCAGGGATTCAGGATTGGCTTCCAGGAATTCATCCAGAACCTCCAGAGCATCAGCACCACGGTCCTGCAAGAAAATTCCCAAACTTCAGCCCAAAATTCAACCCAAAATTGCCCCAAATTTTATCATTTTACTCTGAGATTTGCCTTGAATTTCCCCAAAATTTCCCCCAATTTTCAGCCCCAACATTTCCTCAATTTCCCTCCAGATTTTCACTTTTTTTCCCCCAAAATTTCTCCAAAATTTTCCTCATTTAGCCCCAAAATTCTCCCAAATTTCCCCAAAATTCCCCCAAATTTCAACCCCAAATTTGCCCAGAATTCCCAATTTTCCTCCCAAATTTCAGCCCAATTTCCCCACATTTCCTTGCTAAAATTTCCCATTTTCAGCTCCAATTTTTTGAATTTTTTCCCCCATTTTTACCCCAAATTTCTCCATTTTTCCCTCAAATTTTAACCCCAAATTTTTCCTATTTTCCCCCTCAATTTCAGCTCCAAAAATTCCCAATTTTCAGCCCAAATTTTGCCCAAAATTCCCCATTTTTACCTCATCCACACTCAGCAGCTCCTCCAGTGCTGCCAGGACTTCAGGGACCAGAGAACGAAGCAAATTCTGGGGGAAAAAACCAAATTTTGGGTCAAAAATTCAAATTTTCACCTCCAAATTACCCAAATTTTGCCCTAAAATCCCCCAAATTTTGACCCCCAAACCAGCAAAATTTGGTTTTAAATCCCAAATTTTGCTGAGAAAATCCCAATTTTACCCATCAAATTTTGGGGTCAAATATCTGAATTTTGCATCAAATAATCTGAATTTTGCATCAAAAAATCTGAATTTGGGTCAAAACCCCCAAATTTTGTGATAAAAAATCCAGAATTTTGGGCTGAAAAAATTCCAAAAATTTTATCTCCAAATACCCAAATTTTGCCCTAAAATCCCCCAAATTTTGACCCCCAAACCAGCAAAATTTGGTTTTTAAATCCTAAATTTTTGCTCAAAAAATCCCAATTTTGCCCATCAAATTTTGGGACAAAAAATCTGAATTTTGCATCAAATAATCTGAATTTTGCATCAAAAAATCTGAATTTTGGGTCAAAACCCCCCAAATTTTGTGATAAAAATCCAGAATTTTGGGCTGAAAAATTCCAAAATTTTATCTCCAAATACCCAAATTTTGTTCTAAAATCCCCCCAAATTTTTGACCCCAAAACAGCAAAATTTTGTTAAAAACCCCAAATTTTTCCTCAAAAAATCCCAATTTCACCCCAAACCTCCAAATTTTTAGGTCAAAAAAATCCTGAATTTGGGGTCAAAACCCCCAATTTTGCCTCAAAACGTCCAAATTTTGGGCTAAATTCCAAAATTTAGGCTCAAAAATCTCAATTTTTGGCCCTAAATCTCCAAATTTTTATCCTAAAAATTCCAAATTTTTTGTCAGAATTTCAGAATTTTTGGTCAAAAATTCAGAATTTTGCACCAAAATTTAATTTTTTTTGCCCAAAATTTGATTTTCTCACCGTTTTTTTTTGTGGCCCAGGACAGCCACGATTCCCCCCAGGGCCCTCAGGGCGGCTCCGACGCTTCCGGGGTCCCCCTTAAAGCCCCGCCCTGGCCACGCCCACAAGGGCGGGGCCTCGGTGGAGAGGGCGGGGCCAGCCACGCTCACGGCCACGCCCACCAACCGCAGCGCCCCCTGGTGGAAGAAAAAAAAATTCATAAAATTCAAATATTTTTAAATTTTAAACGAATATTTTTTAATTTTTTGGGGTTGTTTTGGGGTAATTATTAGGAAAATTTTTAATTATTAATTTTTTAATTTTTTAGGGATTTTTTAAGGGATTTTTTTTGGGGATTTTTGAAAAATTTTAGGATTTTTGGGGGTTTTTTTTTTTATTTTTTTAATAATTCTTTCAGATTTTTTTGGTGAATTTATTTTAGAAGTTTTGAAGAATTTTGAGGGTTTTTTGGGATTTGTTTTTTATGATAAAGGATTTGGACAGGGATTTTTAAAGATTTTTTCAGAGATTTTTTTGAGGATTTTTAGGAATTTTTAGAAGGAATGTGGGGGATGTTGAAAGAATTTTTTGAAATTGTTATAGGGATTTTTTGAATAATTTTTGGGGAATTTTTTCAGAATTTTTGGGGATTTTTTCAGAATTTTTTGGGGATTTTTTGAGGAATTTTTGGACATTTTTTCAGAATTTTTGGGGCTTTTTTTGAGAATTTTTGGAATTTTTTGGAGAATTTTTTGGGGATTTTTTTGGAGAATGTTTGGGGAATGTTTTCAGAATTTTGGGGATTTTTTTTGAGAATTTTTGGGGATTTTTTGGAGAATTTTTGGGGATTTTTTCAGAATTTTTGGAGATTTTTTTCAGAATTTTTGGGGATTTTTTTCCGAATTTTTGGGGATTTTTTTCCGAATTTTTGGGGATTTTTTCAGAATTTTTGGGGAATTTTCTTCAGAATTTTTAAGAATTTTTTTGAGAATTTTTGAAGATTTTTTTAGAATTTTTTGAGATTTTTATGACAATTTTTGGGGATTTTTTGAGAATTTTTGGGGATATTTTTTAGAATTTTTTTGAGATTTTTATGAGAATTTTTTGGGGATTTTTTGGAGAATTTTTTGGGGATTTTTTTGAGAATTTTTGGGGATTTTTTTTGAGAATTTTTGGGGATTTTTTCAGAATTTTTGGGGATTTTTTCAGAATTTTTGGGGATTTTTCAGAATTTTTGGGGAATTTTTTTCAGAATTTTTAAGAATCTTTTTTGAGAATTTTTGGGGATTTTTTAGGAATTTTTGGTGATTTTTTCAGAATTTTTGAGGATTTTTTTGAGAATTTTTGGGGAATTTTTTTCAGAATTTTTGGGGATTTTTTGGAGAATTTTTGGGGATTTTTGGATGAATTTTTGGGGATTTTTTTGAGAAATTTTTTGGAGATTTTTTGGAGAATTTTTGGGGATTTTTTTCAGAATTTTTGGGGATTTTTTTGAGCATTTTTAGGGATTTTTTTCAGAATTTTTGGGGTTTTTTTTGAGAATTTTTGGGGATTTTTTTTGAGGAATTTTTGGGCATTTTTTCAGAATTTTTTGGGGCTTTTTTTTGAGAATTTTGGGGATTTTTTTCAGATTTTTGGGGATTTTTTTGGAGAATTTTTGGGGATTTTTTTGAGAATTTTTGGGGATTTTTTTCAGAATTTTTGGGGATTTTTTTCAGAATTTTTGGGGATTTTTTGGGAGAATTTTTGGGGATTTTTTTGAGAATTTTTGGGGATATTTTTTAGAATTTTTTGAGATTTTTATGAGAAATTTTTGGGGATTTTTTGGAGAATTTTTGGGGATTTTTTGGAGAATTTTTGGGGATTTTTTTCAGATTTTTGGGGATTTTTTTCAGAATTTTTGGGGATTTTTTTGGAGAATTTTTGGGGATTTTTTTGAGAATTTTTGGGGATATTTTTTAGAATTTTTTTTGAGATTTTTAGAGAATTTTTGGGGATTTTTTGGAGAATTTTTGGGGATTTTTTGGAGAATTTTTGGGGATTTTTTTCAGAATTTTTGGGGATTTTTTTCAGAATTTTTGGGTGTTTTTTTTGAGAATTTTTGGGGATTTTTTTGAGGAATTTTTGGGCATTTTTTCAGAATTTTTGGGGCTTTTTTTGAGAATTTTGGGGATTTTTTTCAGAATTTTTGGGGATTTTTTTTAGAATTTTTTTGAGATTTTTTTGAGAATTTTTGGGGATTTTTTTAGAATTTTTTTGAGATTTTTATGAGAATTTTTTGAGGATTTTTTGAGGAATTTTTGGGGATTTTTTCCAGAATTTTTAAGAATTTTTTTTGAGAAATTTTGGGGATTTTTTTCAGAATTTTTGGGGAATTTTTTTGAGAATTTTTGGGGATTTTTTCAGAATCTCTTTGGGATTTTTTCAGAATTTTTGGGGATTTTTATGAGAATTTTTGGGATTTTTTTGAGGATCTTTTGGGGATTTTTGAGGAATTTTTGGGGATTTTTTGAGAAATTTTTGGGAATTTTTTGGAGAATTTTTGAGGAATTTTTTTTCTGATTTTTCAAGAATTTTAATTTATTTCTTGAGGATTCTTTTGAGTTTTTTGAGGAATTTTGAGGGAATTTCTCGACAAATTTTTTAAAAATTTTTTTTACTATTTTTGGGTTTTTTAAAATAATTTTTTAGGAGTTTGGCAGAAATTTTTTTTATTATTTTAAAATTTTAAAGGATTATTTTTACAATTATATAGAATTTTTACAAATTTTTAATGATTAATTTTTAGCATTTTTTAATGATTTTTGCAGCTTTTTTTTCCAATTTTGGCCTTTTTTTTCTGGATTTTTTCATTTTTTTTCCCAATTTTTTAGGATTTTTAATATTTTCCAATATTTCTTCCCAATTTTTGGGGTTCTCACCTCCATTTTTTGGGGGTCCCTCGTTGATTCCTGGATCCATTTTTCCAACGGTTCCCAAAATTTGGGGCCCCCCAGGAGCAGCAGCTTCGCCCCGAGCTGCCCCAGGGCCCCTCTGCTGCAAGAACTGAGGAAAAAAATCCCAAAATTCCCAAAAAAAATCCAAAATTCCCCAAAATTTCAGACAAAAAAATCCAATTTTCTGGCAAAAAAAATCAATTTTTTTCCACCAAAATCGACATTTTTTAATGAAAAATCTGATTTTTTTGCAGAATAAATTTTTATTTTCAGCCCAAAAATTTCAAATTTTCCTCAGGTTTTTGGGTTTAAACCCAAAAATTTCTGATTTTTACACCCCAAAATTCCAAATTTTCTTTCCATAATCCCAATTTTTATATTTTAAAATTCAATTTTTTTTCTCAGAATTGCAAATTTTAAAATCAAAATTTTTTGCCTAAAATTTCTATTTGATAACACAGATTGTTTTTTTTTTGGTCCAAAAATCCAAATTTCAGGCCAAAATCTCCAATTTTTCCCAAAATTCTGAATTTTCTCTTCAAGACTCCAAATTCTCCCAATTTTTTCCCCCAAAATTTCCCCTTTTTTCCCTAAAACTTCCGAATTTTTTTGGCCAAAATTTCCACATTTTTTTATAAATTTTTTGAATAATTTTCCCCAATATTCCCAAATTTTTCCTTCTCAAACTTTTTTCCCCCAAAATTCCAAAATTTTCCCCCCAAATATTCCCATTTTTCTCTGCTGAAATTTGAATTTTTTTGGCCAAAATCCCCCAAATTTTTCCCTTTTAAAATCCCCTTATTTGCCCAAAAATCCCAAATTTTCCCCCCAAATTTTTCCATTTCCCCCCCAATTTTTTTCCCAGCCCCTCCCCCTTTCCCATTTCTCCCCCCTAAAATTCCAAAATTTTGGGAAAATTTGGGAAATTTTGGGATTTTTCTGGAATGTTCCACTCACTCCGTCTCTCGCTCCAAGGCCTCGACCACGACATGGGGGAGCCTGAAAGGGGCGGGGCCAGAGTTAGCCACGCCCCTCATTACCATATATGGTAATGAGAGTTAGCCACGCCCCTTTTCCATAGCCCTGCCCCTTCTATTGAAGTTATGGCCACTAAGCCACGCCCCTTCCCATTGATTTTAAAGGGGCTGAAGCTCCACCCTCTTTCCCCTAAGCCACGCCCCTTCAATTTATCTAAATTAAACTTGAGCTTTGCCCTATTTCCTCTAAGCCACGCCCCTCCCATTAACTCCAATTACACCTAAGCCACGCCCCTTACTATTGAATTTCATAGACCTAAAGCTCCGCCCACTTTTTCTAAGCCACGCCCCTCCCATGACTCTAATATCATCTAAGACACGCCTCCTTCTATTGAGTTTAATTGCGCAAAAACTCCGCCCATTTTCCCCAAGCCACGCCTCCAAATCTATTTTAAATAGGCCTGAAGCTCCGCCCTCTTTCCCTAAGCCACACCCATCATATTTATTCCAATAGCACCTAAGCCGCACCCACTCCTATCGATTTTAATAGGGCTAAAACTCCGCCCATTTTCCCCCAAGGCACGCCCATCCATTGATTTTAATAGGGCTGAAGCCCCGCCCTCTTTCGCTAAGCCACACCCCTCCCATTGACTCTAATGGTACTGAAGCCACGCCCCCTCCCATTGAGTCTAATAGACACGATGCTCCGCCCCATTGTCTGGAAGCCACACCCCCTCCCATTGAGCCTAATAGAGCCAATGCTCCGCCCCATTTTCTGCAAGCCACGCCCCCTCCCATTAATCACAATGGTGCTCAGGCCCCGCCTACCTGTCAATCAACTCCTGGGGGAGTTTCCTGAGGCGCTTCCGGAGCAGAACAGCGGCCAAGTGTCGGATCTGGGAGCCCCCAAAATGGCCCAAATTCACCCCAAAATTCACCTCAAAATCCACCAGATTCATCTGGGAATCCCCAAATCCACCTGGGAGCCCCAAAATGGCCAAAATTCATCCCAAAATTTACCCCAAATTCATCTGGGAGCCCCAAAATGGCCAAAATTCACCCCAAATTTACCTCAAAATCACCAGATTCATCTGGGAATCCCCAAATCCACCTGGGAGCCCCAAAATTGCTGAAATTCACCCCAAAAATTCACCCCAAAATCCACCAGATTCACCTGGGAAACCCCCAAATTCCACCTGGGAACCCCAAAATGGCCCAAATTCACCCCAAAATTCATCTGGAAACTCCCAAATCCACCTGGGAGTCCCAAAATGGCCCAAATTAACCCCAAAATCCACTCAGGACTCCCCAAATTTCCCAAATTTAGTCACAAAATCCCCCAAATTTCCCACAAAACCACAAAATTCCTCCCAAACTCCACTCAGAAATGCCCAGATTCCCCCCAAAAGCCACAAATTCCTCCCAAATCCCAAAATTCCCCCCAAAATCCCAAGATTCCTCACACACACTTAAATTTTCCCTAAAACTTTCCTAAAAAAATCCGAAGTTTTTCCTAAAAAATCCCAAAATTTCTGTCCGAAACCTCCAAATTCCTGACTAAAATCCCCAAATTTCCCCAATAATCCTCGAATTTCCCCAAAATTTTCTGCCAAAATCCCAAAATTGCATCCGTAATCTGAAATTTCCCCCTGAAATTTCCCCCCAATATTCCCCAAATTCCCCCAAAACTCCCCCCAAATCCCCAAATTTCCCTTCAAAATCCGCAAAATTCTCCCCAAAATCCCCCTCAAATTCCCCACTAAGTCACAAAATTCTCCCTAAAACCCAAAAATTTTCCCCGAAATTCTCCACAAAATCCCCAAATTTCCTCCAGACTTCCTAAAATCCAAAAATTTCCACTAAAACCCCCCAAAACTCCTCCACAATTTTCCCAAAAAACCCCTCAGGATCCCCAAATTTATCCCCAAATCCCGCAAACTTTTTCAAAATCTCTGCAAAATCCCCAAATTCCCCTTAAAATTCCCCAAAAATCTTCAAATTTCCCACAAAATCCTGCAAAACCCCAAAATTCCTCACAAATTTTCCTCCAAATCCCCCAAATTCCCCACAAAATTCCCCAAATTCTCCACAAAAATTCCAAAATTCCCCACAAAATCTCAAAATTCTCCCCAAAATTATCCCAAATTACCCCTAAACCCTCCAAATTTCCCCAAAAATCCCAAAATTTCCCCCAAATCCCCAAAAATTTTTCCCCAAATCCCCCAAATTCCGGGAAAAATCCCCAAATTTTTCCCAAAAATCCCAAATTCCCGCCAATTTTCCCCCCTCAGACCTGCGGCCTCGCCGCCCCCCCTCAGCAGCTCCACGAGGCCTTCGGGTCCCTCCGGCTCCTCCAGTGCCTCCCGCAGCCGCTCCGTGGCCTGGAAAAAAACCCCAAAATTCAGCAAAAACCATCAAAAATCTACAAATTCACCCAAATTTGCCGGAATTTGGAGAAATTCCAGGCACCTGGCGGATCCCGGCGCTGTCGGGCTCCAGGAGATCCGTCAGGATCTGCTCCAATGCGGGCGCCGCCATTTTAAAAAATGTGGGGGCGGCCATTTTTGAAGCAGTGAGTAAACCGGAAATGAGGGCGGAGCGCCGCCGGAAGTCCTCCGCTCTACCCGTCCTGGAGGACTTCTCTATGGTTTTAAAGCGGTGATGGCGGGTGGGGACCGGTCTTAAAGGGGCGATGGTGGAAAGAGGCGAGTTTGGGGTTAAAAGTAAAGAATTTCGGAAAATTGTGTTGTTTGGGGATACAAATTGAGAATTTGGGTTTAGAAAGTGCAATTTGGGAGCTAAGAAAGGAGAAAAAGGGAAGAAAAAATGTTGGGGGTTAAAAGTTGGGATTTTGGGGTTCAAATTAATTATTTCAAAAAGAAATGAAAATAAAGGGTTAAAAATTAGAAATTTCTAGTGGAAAATTGAGATTTTTGAGGCTAAAAGTTGGGATTTTGGAGCTGAAACGTTAAATGTGGGCTGAAAGGTTTGCTTTGGAATCATAATGGTGATTTTGGGTCCAGAAATGGTGATTTTGGGTTATTCCATAGTCAAAAAATGGGATTTTGGGGGTGAAACCTCAGATTCTGAAATGAAAAATGCAGATTTCAGAAGGAAAAAAACCCAAATTGTGATTTTTGGAGTGGAAATGGTGAGTTTGAAGTTAAGAAATTACATTTTGTGGCTGAAAATTCCAATTTTGGGGGAAAATTGGGGAGTTTTTAAAGCTCTTAAAGGGGAAATACAACCTGTGGGGACCACAGATCCTTAAGTGGCTATGGCATTAAAAGGGCAATGCTGCCTTAAAAGGGCAATGCTGGCTAAAAAGCGGGGCCCACCAAAAATTCTAAGCAGGAAATGACGTCACCGACACACCCATGACCTCACAAACGCGCTGCTGACGTCATCAGTGAACCTTTATTAAATAATAACGGAACCATGACAAGGAAACGACCTCAGGGATAGGGGAAATGCAAGTGGGCGTGGCTTAAAGGGAAAGGGGGTGTGAACTGAGCCTGGCCACGCCCCCTCAGGGCCTGGCCACGCCCCCGCGAAGGGCCAGCACAAGATGGAGGACGGAGCCCCCCTGGATTTTGTAGTCGGCCGCCGTCTTCTCATCGTTCCTGTGGGAGGAGTCAGAAAAGCCACACCCATTTAGGCCACACCCACTTTGATGCGCAGGCCACGCCCACTTTGTGTCACACCCACTCCTCAATGCTACACCCCGCCCCATTAAACCCTAAATTTCCCCATTTTTAATTTAAATTAAATTTAAATTTGTAGCCCCTTCAGGCCCCTCCCACTTTAAGCCCCGCCCCCAATCACCATTTTAATCCAATTTTCCCCCATTTTAACCCAATTTTCCCCCATTTTAATCCAAATTTCCCATTTTTAACCCCTTAAAGATCTTCCCCCTTTCAGCCCCTCCCTTTCTAGCCCCACCCACTTAAGCTCCACCCCAACTCCAATTTTAACTTTAATTGCTGCCAGTTTAACCCAACTTTTCCCATTTGAACCCAAATTTAAACCCAAATTTCCCCATTTTTACCCCAAACCTCCTCATTTAAACCCGTCCCACTTACGCTATGACCACGCCCCTCCGCTTAAGCCCCGCCCAGCCCGGACCACGCCCCCTTTAAGCCCCGCCTACATCTGCTTGCCGCTGTAGATCAGCCGCTGCTGCTGAGGGGGGATCCCCTCCTTCTCCTCTACTCGCTCTTTGATCCGCTCCACCTGCGCCACAAAAAACACATCTGGGCACACCTGGGGAGCACCCGAGCACATCTGGGAACATTTGGGGACATTTGGGCAAATTTGGGCAAATCTGGAGGCTCCGGAGGTTTAAAAATATGGGCGCCGCCATTTTCGGTCATAGAGATGAGGAAGTGTGGCGGAGCGCCGCCGGAAGTGGGCGGGGTTTTAAAGCCGCGCTGGCAGGGTTGGAGGACTCGTCTATGGTTTTAAAAGGGCGATGGAGGGTGCGGACCGCGTTAAAGGGGTGATGGCGAGTGGAGGGTTTGGGAGGGAACTGGAGGGACTGGGTCATACTGGGAGTTACTGGGACTGGATTTCGGGTTACTGGGATGAACTGGGATGGACTGGGAGGGAACTCAGAGAGAAATGAAGGGACTGGGAGGGGATTTGGCCATACTGGGATGAACTGGGATGAACTGGGAGCTTCCTGAGGGTTACTGGGAGAGACTGGGACCAGTTTGGGTCATACTGGGATGGACTGGGACTCACTGGGAGTGGATTTGGGGTTACTGGGATGAACTGGGAGGGAATTTGGGGTTACTGGTTTATACTGGGATAAGGTTTGGGGGCACTGTGAGGGAACTGGGCCATACTGGTTCATACTGGGGGTGTCACTGGTTTAAACTGGGAGGGACTGAGAGGGGACTGGGTCATACTGGGAGTTACTGGGAGAAGATTTGGGGTTACTGGGATGAACTGGGAGGAAACTGGGACAGACTGGGAAGAGACTGGGCCATACTGGGATGAACTGGGAAGTTACTGAGAGTTATTGGGGGGAGAACAGGGAAATTATTGGGAGGGACTGGTTCATACTGGGATGAACTGAGGGGGGACTGGGCCATACTGGGATGAACTGGAAGGTACTGGGAGGCCCCGGGGGCTTCCCCCCACCCTTAACCCGTTCCTTACCGACCCCTAACTGGTCCGTACTGGGTTATACTGGTCCAAACTGGGAGCTCACCTTGTCCGTGGGCTCGATGTCGATCTCGATCTCCTTCCCCGTCAGCGTCTGTAGGGGGCGCCATGTTCCCACAATGCACCGCGACCCCTCCCCTCACGCTCCCCCCCCCGCCAAAACCGTCCCAAAAACCGCGATTTTCACCCCAAATCCCCTCCGCGCCTCCCCTCCCCCCTCGCTAAAGGCGGGAAATACCAAAATTTCCCCGAAATCCGCGGTTTTAACCCCAAAAAAACCTTGACTTTGATGAGCATCGTGGCGGCTGCGGCGCCTTCGGAGCCGCCGAGCGGAAGCGGAAGCGAAGCCCCGCCCGCCAAACCCGCAGTGCCAAAACCTAAAATGGCGGCTGAAGCGCTTCCGGTTTCTCAGCCAATCACAACGCTCTTCCCGCCTCTTGCCAGCAATCAAAATGGCGGCAGTTGTAGTTTTCTGAGAGTTTTTGGACACGGAACGCGCCTTATTGGTTGAATGCGCTGTCAATCAACACCGTTACAGCCCGCCTTTACCGGGCTGCTCCATTTCGCGTCGCAGGGGGGGAAAACCCCGAAAATGCCTTTTTTACCCCAAATTTAGGTCTTTAAACGCTCGGTGACGTCACGCCAGGCATCTTAACCCTCCTCGCTGTGATTGGCTGAAAAAATCCTCCCAACAATCCCTCCGAAAACCTCATAGGGTGCTACAGCCCCACCCCTCATTACAATGGTTCGCCCCACTCACGGTAGGGAGAGAAGCGGAGGGGGCGGAGCCTTCGGCGACGTGGGCGGGGCTTTGTCCTGAATTAATGAGTATTTAAACATTAATCAACAGCTTAATTAACAAATAATTAAGACGTGTGATTTGTAGGCGTGGCTACTCACATGGGCGTGGTTTTCTTAGGCGGAGGTGGGGCGGGGCAAAGGCGCTGTGGGTGGAGTTTGAGACGAGTTAATGATCCAATTTGCATATCGCTCATTCTCCCCTATTTAAGCCCCGCCTACCTGGGTGGGCGTGGCGAACCTCGGCGAAATAACGCTGCAGGCGAGGGAGGGGGCGTGGCTTAGAGCCAGGAGGGGCGTGGCCTCGACAGAGCTGGTCCAGCTTTAACATAAAAGGAAAAAGGGGCGGGGCTTCAGAAAAGAGGGCGGGGCTGGGGAGGATTTGGGTCAATTTTGGGGAAATTTTAGGAGGAAAATTTGGGGATTTTGGTGGAATTTGGGCAAAATTTTTGAGATGTTGGGGAAATTTGAAGGAAATTTTGGAGACTGTTGAATTTTTGTAAATTTTAAGTGAATTTTCTTAATTTTAGTGAGTTTTGTGCAATTTTTGCAAATATTTTAAAATTTTAGATGAGTTTTGGATGATTTTCATTATTTTTGGTTGAACTTTGGGTGAATTTTGGGGTGACTGTTAATTTTGGTTCATTTTCAGTACTTTCAGTTCAAATTTTGGTTTAATTTTGGGAGAATTTTTGGCGATTTGCTGAATTTTGTGTGAATTTTGGGTGAATTTTGGATGAATTTTATATCATTTAATTAATTATGTCATTTAATTAATTAATTTAATTTTATGTCATTTCTGTTAATTTTGAAAGATTTTCCCATATTTGGGTGAATTTTGAGCTACTCTTAATTTTCTTAACGGATGATTTTAAAAAATTTTTCGTTAATTTCTGTGTAATTTTTATTACAAATAAAATAAATTTTATTACCAAAAAAAATAATTTTTCATTATTTTTCTAAATTTCGGGTAAACCATTTTTATTTTTTCTTAATTTCTGCAGATTTTTCTTAATTTTGGCTGAATTTTCTGCCATTCCCATCAATTTTGGGCCATTCCCATCGATTTTGGGCCATTCCCATCAATTTTGGGCCATTCCCATCAATTTTGGGTCATTCCCATTCATTCCCCTCACCCATTCCCATATAAGGCAAAAGAGGCGTGGCCAAACCCCAGGAGGGCGTGGTTTCCCGCTGAATGGGCGTGGTCCCGTTTAAGCCCCGCCCCTTTTCTCACCTGGGCCAGGTCTGGGGGGGGGCAGGGCGCTCTCCAGGCGGAACAAAAATTCCAGGAAAAGATTCCGGAGGGAACGGCGGAACCGCGCACCGTACTCCTAATGGGGATACTGGGATGAACTGGTTTATACTGGGAGGGGTCTGGGGTTACTGGTTTATACTGGGAGGGGGTCTGGGGTTACTGGTTTATACTGGGAGGGGGTTTGGGGTTACTGGTTTATACTGGGAGGGGGTTTGGGGTTACTGGTTTATACTGGGAGGGGGTTTGGGGTTACTGGTTTATACTGGGATGGGGTTGGGGGTTACTGGTTTATACTGGGAGGGGGTTTGGGGGTTACTGGTTTATACTGGGAGGGGGTTTGGGGTTACTGGTTTATACTGGGAGGGGGTTTGGGGTTACTGGTTTATACTGGGAGGGGGTTTGGGGTTACTGGTTTATACTGGGAGGGGGTTTGGGGTTACTGGGAGGACACTGGGCCATACTGGTTTATACTGGGAGGTCATTGGGAGGGACTGGGAGGGGATTTAGGGTTACTGGTTTATACTGGGATGAACTGGGAGGGACTGGGAGGGAACTGGGAGGGACTGGGATCAAACTGGTTTATACTGGGAGGTCACTGGGATGGAACTGGGAGGGGATTTGGGGTTACTGGTTTATACTGGGATGAACTGGGAGGGACTGGGAGGGGGTTTGGGGTTACTGGGAGGTGACTGGGCCATACTGGTTTGTACTGGGAGGGGGTTTGGGGTTACTGGTCCATACTGGGATGAACTGGGAGGGCTCAGGGGCAGAATTACTGGTCCATACTGGTTTATACTGGTCCATACTGGTTTATACTGGTCCATACTGGTTTATACTGGTCCATGCTGGTCTCACCTGCAGGAAGGCCTCCAGGCCCCGCCCACTTCCCAGAATTCCCAGCACCTGCTCCCGGAAGTGCTCCTCGGCCACGCCCACCAGGGGGCGGCCCTGCAGCGTCTGAAAGTGGGCGGGGCTAAGTCAGACCACGCCCCTTTTAACCATATATGGATAAAAGTACACAGGCGTAAAACCCTCCCAGTTCATCCCAGTATAAACCAGTAACCCCAAACCCCCTCCCAGTATAAACCAGTAACCCCAAACCCCCTCCCAGTATAAACCAGTGACCCCAAACCCCCTCCCAGTATAAACCAGTAACCCCAAACCCCCTCCCAGTATAAACCAGTAACCCCCAAATCCCTCCCAGTATAAACCAGTAACCCCCAAATCCCTCCCAGTATAAACCAGTAACCCCAAACCCCCTCCCAGTATAAACCAGTAACCCCAAACCCCCTCCCAGTATAAACCAGTAACCCCCAAACCCCTCCCAGTATAAACCAGTGACCCCAAACCCCCTCCCAGTATAAACCAGTAACCCCAAACCCCCTCCCAGTATAAACCAGTAACCCCAAACCCCCTCCCAGTACAAACCAGTAACCCCAAACCCCCTCCCAGTATAAACCAGTGACCCCCAAACCCCCTCCCAGTATAAACCAGTAACCCCAAACCCCCTCCCAGTATAAACCAGTAACCCCAGAGCCCATCCCAGTATAAACCAGTAACCCCAAACCCCCTCCCAGTATAAACCAGTAACCCCAAACCCCCTCCCAGTATAAACCAGTAACCCCCAGAGCCCATCCCAGTATAAACCAGTAACCCCAAACCCCATCCCAGTATAAACCAGTAACCCCAAACCCCCTCCCAGTATAAACCAGTAACCCCAAACCCCTCCCAGTATAAACCAGTAACCCCCAAACCCCTCCCAGTCCCTCCCAGTCCGTCCCAGTCTCACCCCGAGGGCGTGGCCATCCCCTGGCCCCGCCCCCTCCGGGAAGAGCCAATCCAGCGCGTCCAGCACAGCGGGGGGCGGGGCCGACCTCACGCAGCAATGACGTCACCACCTGAGGGGAGGGGCCAAGGTAGGGGAAGGGACCTGTGGGCGTGGCCTGGAGGGCTCCATGCCCATAAAAGGACAAGGGGGTGGGGTTTAAATGGGTGGGCGTGGCCTAGTAGTGAGTGGGTGTGGTCTGCTGTGAGTGGGCGTGGCTTAGAAGGAGTGGGTGTGGCCTAAACTGATTAATTATTATAATAAATGGGATTTGGGTGGGTGGGCGTGGCCTGGTAGTGTGTGGGCATGACCTGACAGGGACTGGGCGTGGCTTAGCAAGAAGTGGGCGTGGCCTACCTGCGCCTTGAGCCCCAGCGCGAGCCCCGCCCGGTGCCGGGGCCGCAGCAGCTCCGGGGCCCCGCCCCCCACGGCCTCCAGCAGCGCCAGGAGCCGCCCCCAGCCACGCCCATCCAGGCCACGCCCACCGGGACCACGCCCGTCCTGGCCACGCCCCTTCAGAGCCCACCAGGCCCCGGCCAGGGCCAATCGCAGGGAGGGGGAGGGGCTGGGGAGAGAACAGAGGCGGGGGGAGAGACCAGTATGGACCAGTATGGACCAGTATGGCCCTCCCAGTCCATCCCAGTTCATCCCAGTATGGCCCAGTCTCCTTCCAGTCCATCCCAGTTTGGTCCCAGTTCATCCCAGTATGGCCAGAGTTCGTCCCAGTTCATCCCAGTTTGGCCCAGTCACCTCCCAGTTCCTTCCCAGTCCATCCCAGTTCATCCCAGTATGACCCAGTCCATCCCAGTGCCCTCCCAGTTCGTCCCAGTTTGGCCCAGTGCCCTCCCAGTGTCTCCCAGTCCATCCCAGTATGGACCACTGAGCTCCCAGTTCAGACCAGTCCATCCCAGTGTCCTCCCAGTTCATCCCAGTATGGCCCCAGAGCCCTCCCAGTTCATCCCAGTAACCTCCAGTCCCTCCCAGTTCACCCCAGTCCATCCCAGTATGGCCCAAACCCGCTCCCAGTCCCTCCCAGTCCTTCCCAGTCCCTCCCAGTCCCGCCCACCCCTCACCTGACGTCACTCCCCGCCCATCCCCAGCCGTTTTCCCGCGCTCTCGCTCTCTCTCTCTGACGTCACTTCCGCTCCATCCCCGCCGCTCTCCCGGCCGCTCTCGGCTCCCTCCGGTAACGGCGGCGGCGGCGCGCCCGGAGTGACGTCATCTCCCCGCGCCGCGCGCCCGCGCTCGCTCCCCATTGGCCGCCGCTCCCGCCAATCCCCGGCGGCCTCCCCCCCCCCCCCCCCCCCCCCCCGCTCCCGAGAAAGGCCCCGCCCATTAAATGACGTCACCCGCCGTGCTTTTTGAACTGCGCTTTATTGAAGGGCGGGAAAGTGACGTCATCGCGGGACCAGTATGGACCAGTACGGACCAGTGACGGCTCCCAGTCCCTTCCCAGTCCCTCCCAGTATAAACCAGTGGCTCCCAATGTGGCTCCCAGTGCTCCCAGTATGAACCAGTAGCCCCAAAACCCCTCCCCGTCCCTCCCAGTATGGACCAGTATGGACCAGTATGGACCAGTATAAACCAGTAACCAGTCTCAGTGTTCCCAGTATGGCTCCCGGTGCTCCCAGTATGGACCAGTAACTGCTCCCAGTGCTCCCAGTATGAGCCAGTAGCTCCCAGTATTCCCAGTAAGGCTCCCAGTATGGTCCAGTATGGCTCCCAGTGCTCCCAGTATGACCCCAAACCCCTCCCAGTGCTCCCAGTATGAACCAGTGACCCCTCCCAGTGCTCCCAGTATGAACCAGTGACCCCTCCCAGCGCTCCCAGTACAAACCAGTAACCCCAAAACCCCTCCCAGTATGAACCAGCGACCCCTCCCAGCCCTCCCAGTACAAACCAGTGACCCCTCCCAGCGCTCCCAGTACAAACCAGTAACCCCAAAACCCCTCCCAGTATGAACCAGCGACCCCTCCCAGCGCTCCCAGTACAAACCAGTGACCCCTCCCAGCGCTCCCAGTACAAACCAGTAACCCCCAAAACCCCTCCCAGTACGAACCAGCGACCCCTCCCAGCGCTCCCAGTACAAACCAGTTCACCCCCCCGTGCTGCCCCCCGGCCTCCCCCCCCTCCTCCTCCTCCTCCTCCTCCCGCCATTCCCAGTATTCCCAGTAAGGCTCCCAGTTTCCCCAGTTTCCCCAGCGGCCACGTTGAACTGGACGCTGCCCGTCAGTGGCGGCAGGGCTGCGCTCTCCAGCGTGGCCGCCAGGCGGCGCTGGCCGGCGCGCAGCGGCGTCACTGATTGGCTGAGCCGGAGCGTTTGCCCCGCCCCCACCGACCTGCGCCGGGACAAACCAGTATGAACCAGTATGAACCAGTATAAACCAGTATAAACCAGTAACCCCAAATCCCCTTTTTAAGCCTTTTTAAACCCATTTTTTTACCCATTTTTTACCCATTTTTTCCCATTTTTTCCCCATTTTTTCCCATTTTTTGTCCTTTTTTCACCATTTTCCTCCCATTTTCCCCTCCCAGTCCCTCCCAGTATAAACCAGTAACCCCAAATTCCCTTTTTAAGCCTTTTTTAAACCCTTTTAAAACCCATTTTTCCCATTTTTTTACCCATTTTTTATCCTTTTTTCACCATTTTCCTCCCATTTTCCCCTCCCAGTCCCTCCCAGTATAAACCAGTACAAACCAGTAACCCCAAATCCCCTTTTAACCCTTTCTTAAAACCCTTTTTAAACCCATTTTTTCCCATTTTTTTCCCCATTTTTTCCCATTTTTTGTCCTTTTTTCACCATTTTCCCCTCCCAGTCCCTCCCAGTATAAACCAGTAAACCCAAATCCCGTTTTAACCCTTTCTTAACCCCTTTTTAAACCATTTTTACCCATTTTTAACCCATTTTTGGTCTTTTTTTCCCCATTTTCCTCCCATTTTCCCCTCCCAGTCCCTCCCAGTATAAACCAGTAAAAACCACTGACCCTAATTCCGAATTTAACCCCCTTTTAAAGCCCATTTTCCCCCATTTTTCCCCATTTTCCCCCCATTTTTCATCCATTTTTTCCCATTTTCCCCCTCCCAGTCCCTACCAGTATAAACCAGTCCAACCCAGTCCAACCCAGTAACCCCAAATCCAAATTTAACCCTTTCTTAACCGCTTTTTTCTCCCATTTTAACCCATTTTTCACCCATTTTTCACCATTTTTTCACCATTTTTCACCATTTTCCACTCTCCCAGTCCCTCCCAGTATAAACCAGTCCATCCCAGTCTCACCCCAGTGACACTGGTTTGGGGCAGGAGATCCCGGCTCCCTCCATCCTCAGCGAGGCTCCGGTCAGCGGCTCCGGTAGAGGGTTCTGGAAAACCACCTGCACCGGCACCTCCTGGCCCACCACGGCCGGGCCCAGCAGCTGCAGGACAGCCAAAATCCCCGTTTTTCACCCCAAAAAAATCCGGGTTTTTTTAACCCAAAAATTCCCATTTTTCACCACTTTTTATCCCCATTAAAGTCAATGGGGTTTTGGGACACCAGGTCTACCCCCCATTGAAACCAATGGGAAATTCTGGACACCAGGTCTACCCCATTCAAGTCAATGGGGATTTTATGGACACCAGGTCTACCCCATTGAAATCAATAGAGATCTTTGGACACCAGGTCTACCCCATTGAAGTCAATGGGGATTTTCAGACACTAGGTCTACCCCCATTGAAATCAATGGGAAATTCTGGACACCAGGTCTACCCCATTAAAGTCAATGGAGAATTTCAGACACCAGGTCTACCCCATTAAATCCAATGGAGAATTTGGGACACCAGGTCTACCCCCATTGAAACCAATGGGAAATTCTGGACACCAGGTCTACCCCGTTGAAGTCAATGGGGATTTCGGACACCAGGTCTACCCCATTGAAATCAATAGGGGATCTTTGGACACCAGGTCTACCCCATTCAAGTCAATGGGGATTTCTGGACACCAGGTCTACCCCATTAAACCCAATGGGAATTTCAGACACCAGGTCTACCCAATTGAAGTCAATGGGGATTTAAGGACACCAGGTCTACCCCATTAAAGTCAATGGGGATTTAAGGACACCAGGTCTACCCCCATTGAAATCAATGGAGATTTGACACCAGGTCTACCCCATTAAAGTCAATGAGGATTTAAGGACACCAGGTCTACCCCATTAAAGTCAATGGGGATTTAAGGACACCAGGTCTACCCCCATTGAAATCAATGGAGATTTGACACCAGGTCTACCCCATTAAATTCAATGGAGAATTTCGGACACCAGGTCTACCCCATTGAAATCAATGAGGAATTTCAGACACCAGGTCTACCCCATTGAAATCAATGGGGATTTTCAGACACCAGGTCTACCCCCATTGAAACCAATGGAGATTTGACACCAGGTCTACCCCATTACAGTCAATGGGGAATTTGGGACACCAGGTCTACCCCCATTAAAGTCAATGGGGAATTTGGGACACCAGGTCTACCCCCATTCATTTCCATGCTGATTCAGGGACACCAGGTCTACCCCATTAAAGTCAATGGGGATTTGGGACACCAGGTCTACCCCCATTAAATCCAATGGAGAATTTGGGACACCAGGTCTACCCCATTAAAGTCAATGGAGAATTTGGGACACCAGGTCTACCCCAACACAACTTCCATCCCATCACCCCCCCACCCCAACAAAAACCCCCAAACTTTCCCAAACCCCCCAAAAATTTATTTTGGGGTCACCCCAAACATTTTGGGGGTGTTCTTGTTACCGTCAGGGTGAGCTCGGGCGTGTGCAGCCGCACCAGCAGCTCCTTGGCCAGCACCTGCCCCGTCTCCTGCACGGCCGCCGCCCACCGTCAGCTTCAGCGCGTCCTGGTCACCCACGTGGGGCTGGTACTCGGCGTAGCTCACCGTCATGGTCACCGTGTCCTCTGGGTGGGGACATTTGGGGACGTTGGGGACATTGGGGACACCCCCAGGGACATCCCCAAGGGGACACTGGTCACCCACGTGGGGCTGGTACTCGGCGTAGCTCACCGTCATGGTCACCGTGTCCTCTGGGTGGGGACATTTGGGGACGTTGGGGACATTGGGGACACCCCCAGGGATGTCAAGGACATCCTAAGGGACATTGGGGACACCTCCAGGGACATTGGGGGACATTGGGGACAATGGGGACATTGGGGACATTGGGGACATTTGGGACATTGGGGACATTGGGGAGGTTGGGGGACATTGGGGACATTGGGGACATTGGGGGGATTGGGGACATTGGGGACATTGGGGGACATTGGGGATGTTGGGGACAATGGGGACATTGGGGACACCCCCAGGGATGTCAGGGACACCCTAAGGGACATTGGGGACACCCTCAGGGGACATTGGGGACATTGGGGACACCCCCCAGGGATGTCAGGGACACCCTAAGGGACATTGGGGACACCCTAAAGGACATTGGGGACACCCTCAGGGGACATTGGGGACATTGGGGACACCATCAGGGACGTCAGGGACACCCTTAGGGACATTGGGGACACACCCCCAGGGACATTGGGGACATTCTAAGGGACACTGGGGACACCCGCAGGGATGTCAGGGACACCCTAAAGGACATTGGGGACACCTCCAGGGACATTGGGGGACATTGAGGACAATGGGGACATTGGGGACTTTGGGGACATTGGGGACATTGGGGATGTTGGGGACATTGGGGACATTGGGGACTATGGGGACAATGGGGACACCTCAGTACCAAACCAGTATAAACCAGTACAAACCAGTATGAACCAGTATAAACCAGTACAAACCAGTATAAACCAGTACAAACCAGTATGAAAAACCAACTTTAACCCCAAATTTCCCCCATTTTGCCCCATTTTGCTGACCCAAAACCCCCCAAAACTGCCCCAAAACCCCCCTCCCGGTGCCTTCCAGTACAAACCAGTACAAACCAGTATAACCCAGTATAAACCAGTACAAACCAGTACAAACCAGTAACCCCAAATCCCATCTCCGCCATTTTTTAACCCTTTCCTCCCCATTTTTTTTCATTTTCCCCCATTTTTTGTCATCTTTCCCCCATTTTTCCCATTTTTTCCCCATTTCTCCCCTCCCAGTACAAACCAGTACAAACCAGTAACCCCAAACCCCATATCCGCCATTTTTAACCCTTTCATTCCCATTTCCCCCCATTTTTCCCCATTTTTCCACCATTTTTCCCCATTTCCCCCCATTTTTTCCCCATTTTTCCCCATTTTCCCCCATTTTTTCCCCATTTTTTCACCATTTTTCCCGTTTTCCCCCCATTTCTCCCCTCCCAGTACAAACCAGTACAAACCAGTAACCCCAAACCCCATTTCCCCATTTTTAACCCTTTCTTCCCCATTTTCCCCCATTTTTCCCCCATTTTTCCCCCATTTCCCCCCATTTTTCCCCATTTTTCCCCCCATTTTTCCCATTTTCTCCCCATTTTTTTCCCCATTTCTCCCCTCCCAGTCCCTTCCAGTATAAACCAGTACAAACCAGTAACCCCAAACTCCCTTTCCCCCCATTTTTACCCCTTTCTCTCCCATTTTCCCCCCCGTTTTTGCTCATTTTCCCCCCGTTTTCCCCCCATTTTTCCACCATTTTTCCCCATTTTCTCCCCGTTTTTTCCCCATTTCTCCCCTCCCAGTATAAACCAGTACAAACCAGTAACCCCAAACCCCATTTCCCCCATTTTTAAACCCTTTCATTCCCATTTCCCCCCCATTTTGGATCATTTTCTCCCCATTTTCCCCCCCATTTTCCCCCCATTTTTCCCCATTTTTCCACCATTTTTCCCCATTTTTCCCCATTTCTCCCCTCCCAGTATAAACCAGTACAACCCAGTACAAACCAGTAACCCCAAACCCCATTTCCCCATTTTTAACCCTTTCATCCCCCATTTCCCCCCTTTTTCATCATTTTCCTCCCATTTTTCCCCCGTTTTTGCTCATTTCCCCCCCGTTTTTCCCCCATTTTCCCCATTTTCTCCCCCGGTTTTTCCCCATCTCCCCCCTCCCAGTATAACCCAGTACAACCCAGTTCCCCTCACCCTGCGCGGAGCGGCAGCGTCCGGCGGTGCTGCTCCTGCCGGAAGGCGGCTCCGGCCACGCCGGTGTAGCGCACGGCGCACAGCGAGAAGCGCAGCCGCAGCGTCCGAGGCTCCGGCCCCTGGTTCCTGATGACCGCACCGCAGCTCCAGCTCGGCTCCGGCCACGGCCGGACCGGAGCCCACGGTCAGCGTCACCTCCCCGGACCGACCGAGGCGGGGCCGCGCTGGCGAGGGCGGGAGCCGTGCGAGGTGGCGGCGTTGACGGCGCGGCGTTCCTCCTCCGAGCCTGGGGGAGTGGTCAGTGGTTGGGTCAAGAGTTGGGGTATTGGTCATTGGTGGGGTCAAGGGGTCAAGGGTTGGGTCATTGGTTGAGTCATTGGTTGGGTCATTGGTCATTGGTTGGTCAAGGGGTCAATGGTTGGGTCATTGGTCATTGGTTGGGTCAAGAGATCAAGGATTTGGTCAAGACTTGGGTCATTGGTCATTGGTCATTGGTTGGGTCAATGGTCAAGAGTTGGGTCATTGGTCATTGGTTGGATCAATGATTGGGGTCATCGGTTGGGTCATTGGTCATTGGTTGGTCAAGGGGTCAAGGGTTGGCTCAATGGTCAATGGTTGGGTCAAGAAGTCAAGGATTTGTTCAAGAGTTGGGTCATTGGTCATTGGTCATTGGTCAATGGTTGGGTCATTGGTCATTGGTCACTGGTCATTGGTTGGGTTGTTGGTCATTGGTCATTGGTCATTGGTCATTGGTTGGGTCAATGGTCAATGGTCAATGGTTGGGTCGATGGTTGGGTCATTGGTCATTGGTTGGGTCAAGAAGTCAAGGATTTGGTCAAGAGTTGGGATATTGGTCAGTGGTTGGGTCATTGGTCATTGGTCATTGGTCATTGGTTGGGTCATTGGTCAATGGTTGGGGTCATTGGTCATTGGGTGAAGGGTTGGGTCATTGGTTGGGTCATTGGTCATTGGTCGATGGTCACTGGTCATTGGTCAATTGTTCATTGGTTGGGTCATTGGTCATTGGTTGGCTCATTGGCCAATGGTTGGATCATTGGTCAATGGTTGGGTCAATGGTCATTGGTTGGGTCAATGGTCATTGGTTGGGTCAATGGTCATTGGTCATTGGTCATTGGTCAAGGGTTGGGTCATTGGTCATTGGGTCAATAGTCATTGGTCATTGGTCATTGGTCATTGGTTGGGTCAATGGTCATTGGTCATTGGTCATTGGTTGGGTCAATGGTCATTGGTCATTGGTCAATGGTTGGGTCATTGGTTGAGTCATTGGTCATTGGTTGGTCAAGGGGGTCAATGGTTGGGTCAATGGTCAATGGTTGGGTCAAGAAATCAAGGATTTGGTCAAGAGTTGGGATATTGGGTCATTTGTTGGGTCATTGGTCAGTGGTTGGGTCACTGGTCATTGGTCATTGGTCACTGGTCAGTGGTTGGGTCATTGGTCATTGGTTGGTCAAGGGGTCAAGGGTTGGGTTATTGCTCATTGGTCAATGGTCATTGGTCATTGGTTGGATCATTGGTCAGTGGTCAGTGGTTGGTTAACTCAGGGGTCAGTGGTCACTCAGGGTCATTTCTGGGTCATTATTTCTCCATTTTTGGGTCATTTTTTCTCCATTTTAGGTCAGTGGTCACTCAGTAGTCAGTGGTCACTCAGGGTCATTCTTGGGCCATTTTGGGGCCATTTTTTGGCCATTTTTGTCCACTTTGGGTCATTTTTCGGCCATTTTTGGGTCATTTTTTCACCATTTTGTATCACTTTTGGGCCATTTTGGGTCAGTGGTCAGTGGTCACTCAGGGTCATATTTTGGCCATTTTTGGGGTCATTTTAAAACCATTTTTGGGCCATTTTTGGACCATTTCTGGGCCATTTTTTGGCCATTTTGGGTCAGTGGTCAGTGGTCACTCAGGGTCATTTTTTGGGCCATTTTTTGTCCGTTTTCCGCCCTTTTTTCACCATTTTGGGTCAGTGGTCACTCAATGGTCAGTGGTCACTCAGAGTCATTTTTTGTCCATTTTTGGGCCATTTTGAGGTAATTTTTGGTCCATTTTGGGTCAGTGCTCAGTGGTCACTCAGGGTCATTTTTGGGCCATTTTTGACCCATTTTTAGATCATTTTTTGACCGTTTTCCTCAATTTTTTGTCCGTTTTCCGTCCTTTTTTCGCCATTTTTGGGTCACTGGTCACTCAGCTGTCACTGGTCACCCCCTGGTCACTCGGTGGTCACTCACTGACCCTCGGGGTGCTTGTACTGGTCAGTGATGTCCACCCTGGCCGCGGAGCCGGCGCCCAGCGTGCTGATCCTGCGGCCGATGGCGCCCTGCTCCACGTGCACCACCGCGAACCCGCCGTGCGCCTGGCGCTGCCAGTACACCTTGTCGCTGTTCACCTGCAATTTGCATAATTAATGAGCTCATTTGCATGTCTGATTGATGCCAAAATCAGCAGGATTAAACGTGGTTCGTTATTAAAGTGATTAATCTCAGTTTCTGTAATTACGGCGTTGTTATAACGCCCCCTGTTGGGAGGATGATGTCACTACACCTTGTCGCTGTTCACCTGCCATTTGCATAATTAATGAGCTCATTTGCATGCCTGGTTAATTTCCTTATCAGCAGGATTAAGTGTGGTTCGTTATTAAAGTAATTAATCCCAGTTTGTGTAATTATGGCGTTGTTATAACGCCCCCTGTTGGGAGGATGGTGCCATTGCACCTTGTCGCTATTCACCTGGAATTTGCATAATTAACGAGCTCATTTGCATGTCTGATTAATTTCCTTATCAGCAGGATTAAGTGTGGTTCGTTGTTAAAGTAATTAAATTCTGCTCTGTGTAATTAGGGCGTTGTTATAACTCCCCCTGTTGGTATGATGTTGTCACTACACCTTGTCGCTGTTCACCTGGAATTTGCATAATTAATGAGCTCATTTGCATGTCTAATTGATGCCCAAATCATCAGGATTAAGTGTGGTTCGTTGTTAAAGTGATTAATCCCAGTTTGTGTAATTAGGGAGTTGTTATAACGCCCCCTGTTGGGAGGATAGTGCCAGTACACCTTGTCGCTGTTCACCTGCAATTTGCATAATTAATGAGCTCATTTGCATGTCTGATTGATGCCAAAATCAGCAGGATTAAACGTGGTTCGTTGTCAAAGTGATTAATCTCAGTTTCTGTAATTACGAGCGTTGTTATAACGCCCCCTGTTGGTACGATGGTGTCACTACACCTTGTCGCTGTTCACCTGCAATTTGCATAATTAATGAGCTCATTTGCATGCCTAACCAGCCCCAGATCATCAGAGTTAAATATGGCTCCTCATTAAAGTAATTAATCCCAGTTTGTGTAATTAGGGCGTTGTTATAACGCCCCCTGGTGGGAGGATGGTGTCACTACACCTTGTCGCTATTCACCTGAAATTTGCATAATTAATGAGCTCATTTGCATGCCTAACCAGCCTCAGATCATCAGAGTTAAATATGGCTGCTCGTTAAAGTAATTAAATTCTGCTTTGTGTAATTAGGGCGTTGTTATAACTCCCCCTGTTGGTATGATGCTGTCACTACACCTTGTCGCTGTTCACCCTGAAATTTGCATAATTAATGAGCTCATTTGCATGCCTAACCAGCCTCACATCATCAGAGTTAAATATGGCTCCTCATTAAAGTAATTAACCCCGAGTTTGTGTAATTAGGGCGTTGTTGAAACTCCCCCTGTTGGTATGATGTTGTCACTACACCTTGTTGCTATTCACCTGCAATTTGCATATTTAATGAGCTCATTTGCATGTCTAACCAGCCTCACATCATCAGAGTTAAATATGGCTCCTCATTAAAGTAATTAAGCCCGGTTTGTGTAATTAGGGCGTTGTTATAACTCCCCCTGTTGGGAGGATGGTGCCATTGCACCTTGTCGCTGTTCACCTGAGATTTGCATATTTAATGAGCTCATTTGCATGTCTAACCAGCCCCCAGATCATCGGAGTTAAATATGGCTCCTCATTAAAGTAATTAACCCCGGTTTGTGTAATTAGGGCGTTGTTATAACGCCCCCCTGTTGGGAGGATGTTGTCACTACACCTTGTCGCTATTCACCTGAAATTTGCATATTTAATGAGCTCATTTGCATGCCTAACCAGCCTCAGATCATCAGAGTTAAATATGGCTCCTCATTAAAGTAATTAAATTCTGATTTCTGTAATTAGGGCGTTGTTATAACTCCCCCTTTTGGGAGGATGTTGTCACTACACCTTGTCGCTATTCACCTGCAATTTGCATATTTAATGAGCTCATTTGCATGCCTAACCAGCCCCAGATTATCAGAGTTAAATGTGGCTCCTCATTAAAGTAATTAACCCCTGCTTTGCATAATTAGGGCGTTGTTAAAACCGCCTTCTAGGGCTGCCAATAGATTTTATCACTATTTGCCTCTAATTTGCATAATTAACCGGCTAATTTGCATATTAATGAGACCCTTAGAATGGTTCATAACCCCCCCTCAGCAGCACCCCTAATTACAAGTGGTTATTAAGGTAATTAACTGCTCGTTTGTGTAATTAGGGCATGTCCATGACAGCTGCCAGTGCACCAGCCTAATTTGCATAGTAATGAGCTCATTTGCATATCTAATCATGTACTCAGCAATGGAGTTAATTATGACTCTTAATTAGGGTAATTAACCCCCAGGTTTTGACTAATTAGGTTTATGCCTGCCTGCGCATTCTGTAGCTCTTCACCAGCCTAATTTGCATATTAATGAGCTCATTTGCATAACTATCGACACACACAATATCCTGAAAGGAGGATTAGCAATGACTCCTAATTAAGGTAATTAACCCCTGGGTTTTGTAATTAGGGCGTGTCCCTGTAGCTGCCGGCACACCTCATTTGCATAATTAATCACCTCATTAGCATAATTAATTACCGCATTGATAGCAATAATCCCCCTATCACCACCAGGATTAATTACCC
>JANCRA010000577.1:0-27173 GCA_024362935.1 Setophaga petechia | reverse complement strand
GACCAGACCTAGGACGGGCAGCAGGAAATGGGGGGATGGCTCTCTGCCAGACCCCTGCAGTGCCAGGGCTGTCCCACGCTCCCACCTGCCTCCTTTGCCTCCTGTGCTGAAATCTGGTCCCCGGTGAGCACCATCTCCATTGCCAGCGACTTCCCCACTGCCCTGGTCAGCCTCTGCGTGCCGCCAGCACCTGGGGTATTGAGGGAAGAGAGAGGTTCAGAGAGGGCTCCCACCTCAGCTGGGATGGAAACCCCTGGCATGTGCTGCTGCTCACCTGGGATGGTTCCCAGCAGGATTTCGGGTTGCCCAAACTGCGCCTTCTCCCCGGCGTAGATGATGTCGCACATCATGGCCAGCTCGCAGCCGCCTCCCAGCTGGCACGGGGGAGGCACAGATGGGTCAGGGGTGCCACGCTGGGGACAGGGGGTGCAGGGAGGTGTGGGGGACACTCACAGCGTAGCCATTGACGGCGGCAATGATGGGTTTGCGGATCGTGGCGACCTTGTCCCAGCCAGCGAGGAAGCCACCGCGGTAGCACTCCTGGAAGGTCTTTTTCTGCATCTCCTTGATGTCTGCGCCAGCTGCAAAGGGAAGTGCAGTGGGACTCCAATCCCCTCCAAAACTTTGGAGTGAGCAGAGGCCACGGTCCTACCTGCGAAGGCTTTCTGGCTGCCGGTGAGGATGATGGCTCCCACGTTCGGGTCGCTCTCCATGGCCTCCAGGGCCCGCGCCAGCTCCACCATCAGTCCGTCACAGAGCGCATTGAGCGCCTGCGGCCGGTTCAGCTGGATCAGCCCCACGTTCTTCAGTGCCCCCGTCTTCTGTACCAGCAGGTACCGGAACGCAGCCCCTGCCCGCCACACCAGCACTGCCCCGTTAGCCACCGGCTGCCGGGCACCGGGCGGACCCCCGGCCGCACCCCGGACACCGTCACTCCGTGCTATTTAAAGGCGACCTTGATGGCAGCGGTCACCGGCAGCCGGCGGGACGGGCTCGGAGGAGCTCCCAGTGCCACCCTAGCCCGTGAAAATGAAGCCCCGTGACCACCCTGTGCTGGGACGCAGTGCTGGGACCGGGTGCACGGTCCAGCGGCCCCGGTGCTGGGCCGCGGGCCGGTGCCCTGGTATGCAGCGCCACTGCCCATACATGGCGCAGGGCCCCGGTGCTCGGTGACGGGCTCTGGAGTGCAGCTCCGGAACCACGTGCAACTCGCTGGGCACAGGCCCGGTGCTGGGACCGTACCTTGTGCTGGGTTCCGGTGCCCGGTGCTGTGGCCCTGGTGCACAGCCCAGAGACTCGGTGCCCGGCGCTGGGACCGCACAAAGAGTAGGGACGCGTTGTCCAGTGCCGTGGCCTGGCGCGCAGCCCAGGGACCACGAGCAGGTCGATGGGCACAGCCCGGGGCTACGACCGTGCCCGGCGCAGGGACCCGGTGCCCGGCGTTGAGCACTGGGCTGGGCTAAGCCCACCCCCCCGCGGTGCCCCCCCGGTGTCCCGGTGCTCACCGGCGCTGCAGCCCCGAGCGCCGCAGGGGGCGCGGAGCGGCGGCGGGAGGCGCGCTCGGGGCAGCGTAGTGGCGGCGGCGGCAGCGGGCCGCAGGAGCGCTCGCAGCGCGGCGGCCATGGCGGAGCGCGGAGCGAGCCCCGCCCCTCCCGCCGCCGCCCATTGGTGCAGCCGGCCCCGCCCCGCCACACGCCGTTCCCATTGGACGAGGCGGGGCGGGGGGCGGGGCCGGGCCCCCCCGGGCCGTGTGAGGGGGCGCGGGGGCCGCCCCGAGCGGGGGTCCCGCCGTGCTGCCCCGCGGGGCTCGGCGGGCCGGGGCGGCGGCGTGTGCGGGGTTTAGGGGCGCCGCGGGGAACGGGGAGGGAGGGGGAAAGGGTGAGGAGGGGGGATTCCCCCACCGCCCCCCGGGCGGGGAGTGGGGGGAGTGCGGGGGGCGCGGCGGGAGCGCGGCAGCGGGAGCGCGGCCAGGGAGGAGTGGAGAGGAGCGGAACGAACCGGCGGCATCCCCGGGTCCGGTGAGCCCCGCGGCTGGGGAGGGAGGGCAGAGGGTGTGAGTGCGCCTTGCGGCGAGGTGTGTTCGAAGCCGGGGAAACGCGTGGGTGCGAGCGTCTGCGGGAGCGTCACCACCACGGTTTGCGGAGCGTCACGCAGGGTTCTGCGGAGCGCAGATCGTGTGTGCGGGAGCATCACCCACAGGGGCGTGCGGGAGCATCATCCATAGGGGCGTGCGGGAGCATCATCCATAGGGGCGTGCGGGATCGTGCGTGTGCGGAAGCATCATCCGCAGGGGTGGGGGGAGCGCGTTTATGCAACGCGGCGTGGTGCGTGTGCCGTGACACACGCGTGCGCGGCCGCAGCACACGCGCAAGCGGGACGCGGCGGTGCGCGGTCCCCGGCCCCGGCCGGGCGCGGCTGAGCGGCGGGGCTCTCCCTCCCTCCCTGCGGCAGGTGCGGGATGCGGCGGAGCGCGGCGGCGTGCTGGGCGCTGGTGCTGCTGGCCGCCACCTTCTGCGACACGGTGGCCGGCAAGGGTGGGCGCGGCGGTGCCCGCGGGGCGGCCCGCGGCGCGGCGCGGGGGGCGGCCCGCAGCCGGCCGAGGGCGGCCGTGCCCCGGTACGGCTCCGCCGGGGCGGCCCTGCGCGTGGCGGGGGCGGCGGCGGCGGGAGCGGCGGCCGGCGTGGCGGCGGGGGCGGCCCTGCGCCGGGCCCGGCTGTCCGGAGAGCTGCAAGCGGGAGACGGCGTCGAGTACCGCGACGGCAACTGGACGGCCGCCGCCAGCGCCTGGACCTCCGCCGCACCGGTCGGGAGCCCGCCGAGCCGGGCGCTGCCCTGGCTCTGCCCGCTGGTCGCTCTCCTCCGCCGCTGATGGATTTCGGGGGACCTGACTGTGCCCGGTGCACCCACGACGCCGCGAGGACCGGCCGCCCCTCAAGGGGCTGAGCCCCACGCCCCGGGCGAGCAGCGGCTCCCGGGGATACGGCCACCCACAGCCGTCGGGGCAGGACCCCCGCGGAAGACCCTCCACCACCACCACCCCTCCACGCCGAGCCAAACCCCGCCGGCTCGGGCACCCCTCTGCACCGCGCCCCTGTCCGTGGCCTCGCCGTGTCCGGAGGCCGAGGAGGCGGCAATAAAATTGGGCGAAAGCAGGTGTGGCTGGATGCGGGGCGAGGGGCGGGACCCTGGGATGGCCAGAGCTCTGCCCCTGCCCACACAGGCTTTTATTTCGGGATGGAAGCTTCAGAGCTGGCCAAACCCAGCGAGAAAACGGTTCCTTGGCGAGGAAACAGCTCCCTTGTGAGGAAACAGCTTCCTGGCGGTTTCCAGGTGCCGGTCGGAGGCACCAGCCCTGCCCCGGGCTCTCTGGGGCGGCCAGAGCTCTCCATAGGAGCATCACAACAGCGACACCACAAGGCATCCTGCCCCTGCGGCCTCTTTCCCAAAACCGGGAACAGCCCTGGCAGAGCCGCTTGTCACACCCCGTGGCTCCCTGCTGAGGTGTCCCCAGCTCCAAGGGGCACCAGGGTGTCCCCAGTCCACACGGCTGCCGGCAATGCCTGTCCAGTGACAGGTCTCAGTCCAGTGTGACCCTGCCCAGGCGTCCTGCTCGGAAGTCCCGCAGGAACTCGTAGGCAGCAGCTGGGTAGTTGAGCATCATCATGTTGACATTCCCTGGAGGTGGCAGTGGATACAGGCATGTCAGTGCAGTCTGGAGCTGCCCTGGGATCCCCAAAACTCCCAAGCACCCTGGATCACCCACCTGTGCCTGTGAGCACCTTCACCTTCTGCGTGCGGCCCTGGCTGAGGGCCACGTGCTTGAGCAGGGGCTCGATGTGGTCGCAGGGCTGGCCCAGCCCGTAGCGCTGCACGTACCTGCCAGAGGACATGGCTCACACCCCACAAAGCTCCCTGGGCAGGGCATCTCCATCACCCATGGTGATCTCCATCACCATCTTGGCACCCTTCCCCAGCTCACCTGAACTGCTGCTGCTTGTTCAGGGTGTACAGCAGGTAGTCGGCCATGACGTCCTCCCCCACCAGGTGGTCACGGATGGCTCCTGGAAAAGAGAGTCGAGCTCCAGCTTCCCTCAGCCCTGCCTAGCCCTGGCCAACCCTCCTTCCACCCCCTCACACGCAGGGTGTGTGAGCAGCAGTGTGACCCCAGCCTCACCACACAGTGCCAGCTTCATGCCCATCTCCACATCCCCCAGCCGGGGGGGCAGCACGCCGGGGGTATCCACCAGGTACATCAGGGGCTTCTCACACACCTGGCACGGGCAGGTAGGGCTGGTAATTAGCACCACACAGCTAACGAGTGAGGCACTGAGCTTGAGTTAAGCTCTTGCTGCAAAGGGGACTTGAGCAACCCCTCAGTGAGCCTGGAGCTTTTCTGGATGCAGGGACAGTACCTGGATCCTGGACAGCACTGCCTTGGTGATCCCTGGCTCGCCCCCCACCGCAGTGGCTTTGCCTGGGGGCACAGAAACAGTCAGGGACATGGTGGCACTGTGCCCAGCTGCTCCCTGAGCCCTGGCACCGTGCAGAAATACCCTTCTTGAGGTGCAGCCTCCGCAGGGAGTTGATGAGCGAGGACTTGCCCGCGTTGGGCACGCCGATCACCAGGATGTTGTGCTCGGAGCTCTGCAGGGCAGGGAGACATGGGCAATGAGCAGCTGGTTACCAACCACTCCCTGCAGCAACAGGGAAATATCCCAGGGTTTGTCATGCCAGGAACTTGTGGCACATGTGGGAGTAGCCTCATCCCTTGGCTGGAGAAGGGGTGACCCTTCCTCTGCTCTGCACTGGGGCAGCCTCACCCCCTGCACTGGGGGAAGTTTGGGGGCACCACAATATAAAAGAGATATAAATCTGTCAGGGAGTGCCCAAAGGAGCAGAGCACACTGAGGTCAGACCTCCCTGGGGCTGCAGCTCCTCCCTAGGGCAGCTCCCATCCCTGCTCTCTGGGACAGGGACAGGACCAGGGAATGGCTGGAGCTGTGCCAGCCTGGAGCTCAGGGAAAGGTTTTTCCCCCAGAGGGTGCTGGCACTGCGCAGGCTCCCCAGGGAATGAGCACGGCCCCAAGGCTGCCAGAGCTCCAGGAGAGCTTGGACACTGCTCCAGGGATACCCAGGGTGGGACTTCTGGGGGGTCTGTGTGGGGCCACGATCTGGACTGGATGCTCTTTGTGGGTTGCTTCCAGCCCAGGATGTTCTGTGCCCCCCGTGTGTGTGCCTCACCTCGGCCCTGTGGTAGCGTGGGCCATCAGCCACCAGCCTGGCAACCATGGGGACAACCTGCAGAGGGACAGGGACAGGGCTGGAAAGGGAGCAGCCAGCTGGTGCACCAAGGGCTCTCCCTGGGGCGGGGAGCTCATCAGGTAGCAGGGCTGGGCTGCTGCCCCATTACCTTCTTGACATTGACATCACGCTGGCAGTCAGTGAAGACTACATGCGAGCATCCCTGCTGCCTGAGCTGCTCCAAAACCTCCTGCAGGGGACGGGAGGAGGCACTGCTGTCACCTGCCTGTGACACCGCCGCTGCCCCCGCCCGGCCCTGCCCCGGCGCTCACCGGCTGCCGCTGGGGATCAGCCAGATCCATCTTGTTCAGCACCAGGACGTGCGGGCGGATGCCCAGCGCCTCCTGCAGCGCGGGGTTCCGGCCCGACAGCGGAATGTGGCTGCGCTAAGGACAGTGACCGCAAGAGCGTAGCGGGACGGGGATGGAGAGGAGGCGGAGAGGGACAAGGGTGGTGTGGAGGGACAAGGGGGAGGGTTCTCCGGCAGCTGTGCAGGATATTCGAGCGTCGTGCACCTCCACGAGGCAGTCGGCGCGGCGCAGCGCCAGGCGCATCTGCCGCAGGCCTGCAGCGCACAGCACAGCGCGGGGTGAGCGCTCGGCGGGGAGGCTGAGGAACTCGACCCGCAGCGCTGCCGCCCCTCACCTTTGGCCATGTGCCGCGGGAACCACGAGGCCACATCGCGGCCGCCGAACTCGAAGCGCTCCCGGAACGCTCCCGGCGCCGTCCCCGCCGCCCTCAGCGCTGCCCACACCCGCATGGCTCCGGCGCGTCACTTCCGCCGCGACCGGAAGCCGCCTCAGTGACAGCCATGGCGGAGCCGGCGCCGCCGCCACCACCGGGGCCTCAGGGGGGTTCGGCCGCACCTCCCGGCGGCACGGGGAGTGCCGGGGCCCGCGGGGGGCACGGCGTACCCCCTGCAGGCCCCGGAGTGGCGCCCAGCACTCCCCGTGCCGCCGTGCCTGAGCCTCAGCCCCCTCGCCCACCCGCCCCGGAGGCTGCCCCGCGGCCAGGCCCGACGCAGGACCCGCTGGACGATCCCCGCTACACCATCTCCAGCACCAACTGGTATTAAACCAACAGCGCCCCGTGGAGCCAGCCCCGCCGCACCCACCCCGCCACCGAGAGGAAGAAGCCGCCGGCGCGGAGGTTTCTCAATAAAAGACAGCGAAGGGCAAAGCACCGCGGTTTATTTTGCCGCCTCAGGACTGAGGCGCGGGGACGGGCGCCTGGAAGAGCTGGTTGAGCCGCTCGGCCTCTCGCCACCCCGACAGCAGCGCCCCGTGGGTGGTGGAGTAGAAGGTGCGGTGCGTGGCCTCGCCGGCGAAGAGGAGCTGCAGGGGCTGCGGAGAAACGCGGGGTGAGCGCAGGGGCTGCGGGGCTGGGCTAGAACAGCCTCAGCCCCCGCGCTCCGGCACCCCGCGGGGGCACGGCCGCTTTACAAACTCAGAACGGGCACTTCCCCTTCCTTAGGAGGCTGGGAAGGTTGGGAGGAGCCGCCTGCCCACCACTTTTGTGGGAATGCCCCCTCCCCCGTGGAGCCCAGCGGGTGACCCGGGCACTGGTGACTCCCGCAGAGGGTCAGCAGTGCCACCTCCCTGTGCTGTCCCCACCACCGTCTGTCTGTCTGTCTGTCCCTGCCGCACCCCCTGGGGCTGAGTCCTCACCCGGGGGTCCCGGGGGTCCTCGGGCAGGGGCTGTGCGAGCACATCGATGTCGTCCCCCGAGCTGCCCACTGCCACGTAGCTGTAGGAGCCGCGCGTGTAGGGAGCGCTGTGCCAGCGGGAGCGGAGCACGCTCCTGGGCGCGGGCAGGTCCGGATTCCCTGCGGATGGAGCTCAGGGATAAGATCGGGAGATCCCCCCGGGGCAGCGGGCAGGGCGGGGCGGGGCGGGGAGGGGCGGGCACCTGTCATCGTGCGCAGGACGTGGGTCATGGCGCTGAGCACCTCGGCGTCGCTCAGCGTCTCCATGTGCTCCGACTCCTTCCCCGCGATGAAGCCGCACAGGACGTGCCCGTGACTGGGGCGGGAAGGCGGGGCTGAAAGCTGCTGCCCCCTCCCCGTGCCCACCAGCCTCCCCGATGCCCCAAATCCCCTGTCACCTACTGCTCTGGCGGCTGCAGCACCACGAATCCGATGAGCTTCTTGAACCAGTTGGCCTCCAGGTCAGCGTCGGGCTCCTCCAGGGGCGACTCGTCCTCCCACACCACTTCCAGGAGCTGCTGCTCGGGCTCCCAGAAAGGCTGCTCGAATTCCAGGAAGATCTTGTTGTTGGTGCCAAAGCCCAGGTTGCGAATGGCCTGTGCTTTCCGCTCGGGAAGGGGGGGCTGGAAGAATTCCTGGTGCCGTTCCTTGAGGAAACCTGCAGCCACAAGTTCGGGCAGGCAACGGGACAGCTCTCAGCTGGGCTCCTAAATGGTGTCTGAGATGCTCTGAGCTCCCCAACCCCCTTTCCAACCTCTTCCCAGCGGGAGAAGGGAGGCTGGGAAGGGGTTTAGGCAATCCCTGCCCTCCGCTCGCCCATCTAGTCGGAGGGCAAGGGCGGGGCAAGGGAAAGTGTTGGTGTCCTCACCCAGCGGGACAGTGACGATGACGTGGTCAGCAAGGAAGACATCTCCATCCTCGCACTCCACCCGCACGGGGAAAACCCTGCCGCCATCGTGGCCTTCCTCACGGAAGGAGCCTTGCCAGTGGATGGTCCTCACGGCCTTGTTGAACAGCACGGTGCCCTCGGGCAGATCCGAGAGCAGGCGCTCGGCCAAGCTGCTGTAGCCACTGTGGGAGGAGTCAGCGCTGGGGACGGGGCGGCCCCCGGGTCGCTCCTCCGCGTCCCGCCGCGGAGCCCCGCGCTTACCGTGGGAAGGTGCAGTCCAGGCCGGGCAGCGACACGTACTCCCCGAAGGGCTCCAGCCCCACCAGGTCCATGCTGTGCGTCCCGCTGATGCAGCACTCCAGCTTGAGGCAGGCGGCGAGCACAGCCAGCTGCAGCCGCCGCGCATCCTCCTGGCCCCCCGCCATGGTGGGCACCGTCCGGGCGATCTCCGCCCGCACGTACTGCCCCACGCTGGGCCATGGCGGCTCCTTGGAGCCCTGGAAAGCGCGGGTGGAGGCCAGGAGGGCGTAGAAGAGGTCGCGGGCTTCGCGCACTGCCTTGGGGTCCAGCACCTTGCCCGAGCTGCCGTAGGTGACGGACGGGAGCGGGGGGTGGCCGCCCGCCTCCACCTGCTGGTTCTCCTCCCGGGCGGCCTCCGGGCTCAGCAGGCCGTACTGGGAGGCCAGGCAGAACACGGGATTTCCCGGCGAGGGGCCGTGGATCCAGTGTGCCCCCATCTCCGCCAGCCCCGACGCTGCCGGGAAGGAGGGAGGGAAGGAGAGCGGGTCACGCCGAGCCGTGCCCGGCGAGGAGCGCTCGGGGCGCAGCGGGACCCCGGTGCCCCGTGGCCCCGAAACGGCCCCCGCTGCCCCCCGTGAGCGGCTTCCGTTCGGTCCCCGCGTGCTCACGGGACCGGCCACCCCCGCCACGTGTCCGGCCCACTCCGGACCGGCCCCACGGGCCGGGGGTCAGGTGCGGCAGCTCCCGCATCCCGGTACCGCCGCCCCCAGCCCCGGCCCGGGCCCGCCCCCCGGTGCCGCCCACCCCCGGTTCCCGGAGCCTGCCCCGGCCTCGCCGCCCGTACCGAAGGGGCGGGTGCAGACGCGGCCGCCAACGCGGGCCGCCGCCTCCAGCAGGCGGAGGGAGCCGTGTCCGCGGAGCCGCTGGGCCGCCCCCAGCCCCGCCAGCCCCGCGCCCACCGCCACCACCCGGGGCCCGCTGCCCTCCATGGCCGCCCGCGCCGGCCGGTACCGCCCTCCGCCGCCGCCGGCACCGCCCGCCGCCAACGGCACCGCCCCTGGAGCGGCCCGAGCCCCGGCACGGAGGGAAGGAGGAAGGAAGGGATGGAGGGAGGCATGGATGGGGTCCCGGTGCGGTGATGAACCGGCTGCCTGCACCCATGGAGGGCAGGGCTGGGAGAGGGGACCCCCCTGGAGTGGGGGCAGCCCTGGGACCACCTCCCCGCCCTCCTCCTCTCCCCATTCTGCTCCCGTTCATCCGCCTTACACGGTGGCGGGCCAGCCTGGCGAGCTGGAGGAGCAGTGGGTGCCCATCGCACCGCGGTCCCGCCGCACACATCCCGTCAGAGCTGCCCCAAGGGCCAGTCCCAGCGCTCCCGCCCACCCATGATTCCCAAACCTTCATGGATACAATAAAAGTCTCCACTCCCAAGGCTGTCCGGTGGGGCTTTTTTGCCAGCAAGAGTTCCTGCCCCCTGCCCAGGGGTGGGGTAGGGTACTGGATGTACTGGGATACTCCCAGCTGGGACCCTTGGAGAGCCTACAGTGCCACCCAGCTCTACCAGATGGCCCTGAGTCCCTGCTGCCAGAAAATATTCACATGCAAGGAAGAGCTGGGAGTGTCAAAGCACGGGCTCCTGAAACCCCCTTTGAGTATTTATTTAGGAGGGATTTTCCCCACCTCCGGATTTGCAGCAAGCAGCAGGGTGGGACAGGCTGGGGACATCAGCCTGGCAGCAGCTTCCCGGGGGGATGGCAGCCCTGCAACCCAGCCCAGGGCATTTGGGGTCAGCAGCTCCCGGGGGTGAGGGATGATCATTCCCAGTGCCTTGGTGCTGAGCCAAGCAGCCGTTCCTGGGGACCTTTGGTCCCTAAGTCCCAGCCCAAATAATGCAGGCAGCTGCCTGGCTTGGCCCAGATGGAGACCTTCCACTTCCTGGGGACTTGTCTTGGGGAGAAAGGATTCTCCAAATCCAACCTGAACCCCCTGGGCTGCAATGTGGGGCCAGAGCCCCTATTGCTGCTGCCGAGAAGGGTTTGGCCTCATGCATTCCCTGGATTCCTTTGTGTGCCACGGCTGGGGGGTGCTCTCAGCCTGTCCCCTCACAGGCCCAGCTGCCTCTCACCTCCTCACAGGCTGGCTGCTCTAACCCTCAGCCCACTGTGGGCTCATGGCAGGGTCCCCATGTGTGTCCCTGGGTCAGCACCATCATGTTGGGACCCTTCCAGCAGGGCTGGTGGCTCCTGCCTGCTCTGGTGCCTCGGCTTACCCCGGTGCTGCCGGTGTTTGAGGAGCTCCCAAGCAAGGAGGAGAGACCCAACAACCAAGGGATGCGTGGAAAGCACCATCACCACAAGCGTGTCAGGCCAGCAGGAAGGAGGGGACAGCAGGGAGTGTCCCAGCCCCTCCTGGGGCTGTCTCAGCTGAGGGACAGGGGCCAGGCCACCGGGAGCCACTGCTGCTCACTGGGACCCCTCCATCAGGCTCAGGATGCTGCTGTAGAGGCGCCTGGGGGCGTCCAGGCCCCAGACAAAGTCCCAGTGGTTCCAGTCGGGGATGTGGGTGTAGGTGACGAGGTGGCTGATGCGGGGCAGCAGCTGCAGCACGTCCCTCCAGTCGGCTGCCCAGTCCTGCCCTCCCGACCACACCGCCGTGGGCACCGTCATCTCCTCCACACGGTACAGGGGAGGGGTGTCCTGGGGGGACACGGGGAGCTCTCAGGTGTCAGGGAAGCCACTCTGTCCCTGCAGCACCCTGGAGAGACCCCCAGCAGCTCCAGCTGCCAGCACTGCCATGGATCCTACCTGGTGGTACCGAGCACGGTTCTCGCTGCCGTAGTCAAAGGCTTTGAATTCTCCGGATTTTATCACCTGGGGAGACAGGGGGGATCTGCTGGGAGAGGATGGATCTTGGAGAGGATGGATCTGTTGTGAGTGAGAGGATGGATCTGCTGTGAGAGAATGGATCTGCTGTGGAAAAACGGATCTGCTGTGGAATGATGGATTTGCTGTGGGAGAGTGAATCTGCTATGAGTGACAGGATGGATCTGTTGTGAGAGGATGGATCTGCTGTGAGTGAAAGGATGGATCTGCTGGGAGAGGATGGATCTGCTGTGGGAGGATGGATCTGGTTTGGGAGGATGGATCTCCTGGGAGAGGATGGATGTGCTGTGGGAGGATGGATCTGCTGGGAGAGGAAGGATCTGCTGTGGGAGGATGGATCTGCTGTGAGAGGATGGATCTGCTGTGAGAGGATGGATGTGCTGTGGGAGGATGGATCTGCTGCTGCATGGGTCTCATATCTCACAGCCCCCTCAAGGGGGTGCCCCCCATCAAGAGAGGGCGCTCAGAAAGTGTCTGTGGAAGTCCCTGCCCTCCATGTGCCCATCTCCAACCATGCCAGCTGGCTGGGAACAGGCAGGACAAGGAGAGGTGTTGGTGTCCTCACCCGTGGGACATTGCAGGAGGAGATTCCACCTCTTTTAACAGGGTGGCTTTTTGCCCTCTGGCTCCATGCCTGTCCCCAGCCATGGGCTGACAAACCAAGGTGCTCCACGGGACTCCTTGGCTGGTGCTCGTCCCTCTGAAATCCTGCTCACCACCAGCTGTGTGTGCAGGGTGCTGCTGCAGCTCCTGCAACAGCCTGACTGTCCTTTTCCAGCCTCCATTGCCAATAATTGGCTCTGCAGGGAGGCACATGGGTGGGGCTCTCCAGCCTGACCCCATTTCCAGCAGAACCAGTGCTGAAGCTGCAGAGTCCATCTCCAGGGTGTCCAGGACCCCTTTGCACAGGGGGAGACATTGTTGGGTCCCCATTTTCCTCCTCATCCAGCTCCCCCACGCTCTCCTTGGGCTTCATGGTGTCCCCAAGTTCTGCTTTGGGGACCCCTGGGGGGATCCAACATCCATCTGTGGCCTCCCCATGCTGTCCCTTGTCCTGCCTGGCCCAGCACAGGACACACACTGCAGTGTCCCCTGCTCCCCAGAGGCACCAGGGCAGCTCATCCTGCACCTGGCACCTCTTCTAACTTCTTGCTTTTACTTTCCCAATGTCTGGGACCCCTGAGCTCTCGTGTCTGCCCTGGCTCTTCAGTGAAGGGCCCATCCCAGGGGTGTGTGTGTGTGTCAGGGGTCCTACCTGGGCCCAGTGCATGATGTTTTTGACGGAGGTGCCATCCGGATAGTGGGATGTGTACACATCCAGCCGTGTCTGCAAGGAAACAAATCCAGCTGAGGGTGCTTTCCAGTGGATGGGAGGGGAGTGGCAGCTGCCAGGTGTTTCCCAGAGCAGCCACTGCTGAGTCACACTGCCTGAAGAGCTGGATATAATTTTCATTAAAAACCAATTGCTGTGAGGCAGCATGGGGAGGAGAGTGATGGGCTCTGTGAAACACCTTCCCTGGGCTCAGGGGCTGTGCCCAAGGCCTCAGTGACTGCCTGAGGTCACCCAGAGGCTGCTTCAGCAGGTGGGTACAGCAGGGGCTGCACCCCAGGCTGGTCACAGTGACAGGCAGCCCTCACTCAGAGGTGCTGCCAAGGGCCACCTGGCTGTAGCCATGATCTTTTCTGAAAAAATCCCTTTGCCAGGGTTTTTCTCCTGAGAAGCTTCAGAGGAAAAGAAAAACAATGATTATCTGCTGCTGTGGAATGCAACAGGTGGATCTTTGATTGGTCCATGTTGGTTGTTTCTAATTAATGGCCAATCACAGTCCAGCTATCTCAGACTCTCTGAGAGTCACAAACTTCCTTCTCCTTCTCCTTCTCCTTCTCCTTCTCCTTCTCCTTCTCCTTCTCCTTCTCCTTCTCCTTCTCCTTCTCCTTCTCCTTCTCCTTCTCCTTCTCCTTCTCCTTCTCCTTCTCCTTCTCCTTCTCCTTCTCCTTCTCCTTCTCCTTCTCCTTCTCCTTCTCCTTCTCCTTCTCCTCCTCCTTCCCTTCCCTTCCCTTCCCTTCCCTTCCCTTCCCTTCCCTTCCCTTCCCTTCCCTTCCCTTCCCTTCCCTTCCCTTCCCTTCCCTTCCCTTCCCTTCCCTTCCCTTCCCTTCCCTTCCCTTCCCTTCCCTTCCCTTCCCTTCCCTTCCCTTCCCTTCCCTTCCCTTCCCTTCCCTTCCCTTCCCTTCCCTTCCCTTCCCTTCCCTTCCCTTCCCTTCCCTTCCCTTCCCTTCCCTTCCCTTCCCTTCCCTTCCCTTCCCTTCCCTTCCCTTCCCTTCCCTTCCCTTTCCCCTTTTTCTTTCCTTTCTTCTCTCCTTTCCTGCCTTCTGATGAAATTCTTTCTTCTATTCTGTTAGTATAAACATAATATATATATATCATAAAACAGTAAATCAGCCTTCTGAAACACGGAGTCAAGATTCTCATCTCTTCCCATGTCAGGACCGCCTGCAAACTTTCCCATCTGCCCACTGACATTTACCCAGGAGAGTCTGGGGGGGATTTCCCTGTCCCAGGAGGAGAAGCAGGTGGCAGAGGGACACGTGTTGCCCACACAGGGTCTGCTTGCTGCGAGCCTGGGCAGGGTGGGTGACACAACAGTGACCCTTGTCCCCAGTGGGGTGGCATACCCACCATGTTGAGGTTCTTCTCGTTGTAGCCCCCCAGCAGGAAGAGGAGGTTGGCGCAGGGCCTGTGCAGCAGCGTATGCCTGCAGAGCTCGGGGAGGAAGCGCCACAGGCTCCTGATGCGCAGGGACGCGTCCGTTCTGCCCAGCAGCATCTGCGGGAGCAAAGGAACCGCTGAGGGTGTTCCCTGCCTCCCCTCCCTGCTGCCCAGCCCCACCAGCCAGGGAATATCCAGGAATCAAACCCCCTGCCCCATGGAGATGTGCACAGCTCGTTGCAGGAGTTGGTGCTGACTGAACACACCAATGAAATCAATATTCACAACTCTCCTCTTTCCCCCCGCCTCCCCCAAGCACTGGGTCTGTTTTTCATGGAATCAACATGGCAAGGCTGCTCTTCTAGGGCCCCTACAAGTGCCCCTGTTGCAGTAAGGTAGAAAAATTATTAAAAAAGCCTTATAAAATCAAGCCTGCTCTGGCTGGCCTGTCATTTCTTCTAAGGGAAGCTAGCACTGTGCAAGTTCCCATGTGAAGCAATCCTGGTGTGAGCAGTTCATTAATATAATCTATCACTGGGTAAAAGAACAACCAGCACCTGTATAAACTGTTTTTATGCTGTTAGATAGAAAAATTAAAACTATCTCTCACAAACAACGTTTTCTGCAGGTACACACCGGTGGTTTGAGTGAGGGTAACTTGTTAATTACCAATAAAAGTAATTGGCAAGAAAGCTCCTGACCAATTGCAGTCACACACGAGGTCTGTAAAACTGTACAAAAAGGAGTTATGTGACTAAAGAAGGGGCTTTTCCCACCATGAAGAAAATGGAGTCCCATGTGATGTATTCCCATGTGCCCCCAAATAAAGACCACGTGTATCCTACAGATGGGAAGAAGAAATGCACTCAACAATCCATCCAGGACTGTATGTGTGCCTGAATTGTGTCTGTGCTAATAAACCAGCAGGAATTAATTATTTTCTGCTGCACCAGAGAGCCCCAGGGGCTGTGTCTGGGCATGATCCCTTCTCTGGATCCAGTCATTTTGGGGCAGAAGGGTGTGGAGAAAATCCCTTACCGGAATCATCTTGAGCTTGTCATCCACAAGGAGCTGCATCTTCATCAGTGGACTTTTGCTGTGCTTGAGTGACGTTGCTGGAGCCAGGGCAAAAAACATTTTGACTTTCTGAGCCAGTTCGGGGATGGATGAAAACGCAATAAACGCTGAGAAAACAGAAAAAACAACTTCAGACTTGCTCCATCTTTCCTCAGGTGCTTAATCTGAAGGCTCACTTGGACCCAGCTCCGTTTAATTGATTATCTCCACTCGGAAATCTGAGTTCTGTTGCCACCTTCTCCTGCTAAATGTTGGTGCAAGAGATGCCCAAAGGGAGGCAACACCTTTATTCCCTTGGCTGGTCGGGCACATCAGTGGTTTTTAAGCCCACAAGGAGGGGAGCCCTCTGTTTTCTGCTGACAGAAACACCAAAGTGAAGATTTTTGAGTCAAGGTGGTGGGTGACCCTTTGGAACTCACCAATTGAGCAGCCCTGGGAGTACCCAACGTAGTGGAGCTGCTTCTGCCCCGTTTTCTGCAGCACAAAGTCGATGGCAGCCGGCAGGTCAAACATTGCCATCTCATGGAAGCTGCAAAACAGGAGGGGGATGCTGCTTGTGAGGCAGCAGCTTCCCCTGAGCTGCCTTGCATTGCCCAGCTCCACATCTGGGGCTGATTTTCCAGGGGAAAATTCCTGGCATGGATCCCTCCTGCCGTGGCATCATCCTGCCCTGAAAGGGCTTAGCCCTCCCACGGCTGTGGTGAGCAGTAAACAGGCTGTGCAGAGCCTGGCCAGCATCCCAGGGCCATTCCCAGCCAGAGCTGGCTCCCACCAGGATTACAGCACCAGCTCTGCTCCCTGGGATGCTCTTTCCCCCAGGGGAATGGAGCACTGGCTCCTGGTGTGTTGGTGGGAGGTGGTGAAAGGCAGACCTGCTGTGTGAGGTTTTTCTAAAACCCTCCTTATGAGCTTGGGGGTTCTGCTCTGGAGAGGAAGCAGCAGCTTAAAAAAGGGCAACAACAAGGTCTAGGAGCAGGGGAGGTGGCAATGACACTTGTGGACAGCTCAGTGAGGTCCCCGAGGCAGGGCTGATGTGTCTGTGTGTCCCCACGCAGGTGGCAGTGCCCCGTGCTCTCAGCACTGCAGGGAGGAGCTGGCACCGTGTCAGCAGGCAGGTCTGCTCAGGTGCCCCATCCTCCCCTGTGCCAGGGCTTAGCTGCTCTGACTTGCCTGCTCAGAGGCCTCCACCTCTGCCTAGAGCTTGGAGACAGGCAGAGAGCCTCTGCCAGGCTTTTGTAACACGCTCCAGCCCACCTGAAATCCCAGAATTCCACCTGGTCAGCTGAAAGGTGCTGGTGTCTCCGGGACCAGCTGGTGCCACGGCTGTTTGCCAGCCACACATCATAGCCAGAGTCTGCTAGGATGAAGCCAAGGCTGTTGTTGGCCAGGTTTTCCACCCAGTGGCTTCCTTCTCCAAATATCCCGTGCTGGAGAAACACCACTGGCCTGGCCCCTGGGTGCAAAGGAAACAGCACATTTCATTGAAGCACATTCTCTCTATAAACTCACCCCAAATTAAGGCCAGTAAAGCCTCTTCCTTGCATTGCCCATGCAAAATGTGCATTTTGGCCATGTGTTCTGGTGCTGCAGCTTTGAATGCAAATTGGATAAATCCCACAGATTCAGTATTTTTGCTTTAACAATGATTATTCCCCCAGCCTGTCCAGGTCCATCCATTCCCCTGCTGACATTCAGGGCTTTTATTTTTGTCTGGCTGTGAGTGAAATCGAGCTGTACCTCTGTCCTTAGGCTTTTCTCTTCCATGAGGAATCCTGTTCAGGTGGATGTAGTAGCCATCAGCAGTCAGCACTTCATACTCCTCACTGGGGTACCCTCTGTGGCAGATGATTTGGCTCTGGGGGAAGAAAAGCCCAGGTGGGGAATGTTCCATAGTGAAGGTGCTTATCTGACTTGAGGAGATAAGAACTTGACTTTTACCATCTGACATGGTAAAAATGAAGTTCTGGACCAAAGTTGTGGGACATGGCTTTGCCCAGGCTGTCTCTGGATGAGCTGAGGACTTCTTGTAGCAGAGGATGCTCTGTCCAAACCCTGCCTCAGCGACCTGCCCAGGTGAAGGGGAGATGCTCAGCCATGGGTGAGAGGGGAGCAGGGCTTGAAACCATAGAAACCAAAAGGATTTACTGAAACCATTGAAACCAAAAGGATTTCCTGAAATCATTTAAACCAAAAGGATTTCCTGATGCCTGACTCCGCCTTACAGACGGCTGGCACCGATTTCCTGCCGCCTGCCACACATATCACATCAGGCTCCGGGTGATGAGCTGGGCAGATAAGGTGCTGGGGCAGAGGGATAAACCTGCTGAGCTGGGCTGACTGGAAGGGCACTGGGATAAATCCTACAGGAGCCGTTGCAGGGCTCCAGAGGCTCTGCCTGAGCTTTATTCATGCTGAAAACTCCACAGACTGGGAAAATCCAGCTGTGGTCCAGCCCACAGGTTGTTTTGTTATGAGGTTGGCAGGAAAGATTTAAAAGCAGCAATTTTATATAGAGCCTCTCAGGGCTCACCTGGACATGGCCCTGAGTGACTTGCTGCTGCTGAAGAAGAGGAGCCACGCACAAATTTCTACCCTCTGGGGAGAGATCTGATCAAATCCAGTTTGGGATTATCCCCATCTCTAACTGCCCTGCTGTAATTGCATTCATTCTGCTGGGAGGAGGAGCTGGTTAATGATGGTGTGGAGGCAGCGTCATATCACAGCAGCCCAACACCACCAGCCCTCTCCAAGCCCCTCTCTCCTCCAGCTGAATGTGCCCAAGCCTTCAGACAGGGAATTCAGAGTTCTCCTGGCTTACAACGTTCATGAGAGCCTCGGGGTTCAGAGCCTTCTTCTGCTTGGTGGCGCCTTCCGAGCTGCTGGGTGCTTGTAGGAGGAGCAGGACTGCCATGAGCAGCCACATCTCGTGCCTGTGTGAATAATAATAGTGACAACAACAGCAAAAAATAATGATAATGAGAGTAATAATAGCAATAGGAGCAGCAGCAAGAGTGACAACAGCAAATCCGGTAGCACGGATGCTGTTGTTGTTGTTATTGTTGGTTGTTATTGCTGCTGGAATTGATGTGAGTGTTTGTTTCTGCTTGGTTGGGATGTGTTAGGTTCCTCACATATCTGGAGATCACCTATCATTTTCTGGGCTGGGAAAGTGGAGGGAATTCCCAAATTTTTAGAATTTTTTATACTGTACAGACGGGATCTGGTACTAGGCTGGAGCCTTTTTAATGTTTTTAATGGCAAGAAGAAGAGAACCAGCTATGCAAAATAAGAACTAAACCAATACTGGGATAATCCCAGACTGGCCAGTTGTCTCACAGAGGGAGTTAACCTAAAGGGGGAGTTTATGCTATGGAAGGAAAATGTTTAGTGTGGCTGGGCTATGACTCTGTCTATAGAGTCATATAGACTTAGGTTTCCAAAACCCACTGGAAACAGAAGGATCCTATGAGCTGAAACTCATAGGAAAGCTATTGGTTAAATAAGTGTAGCCTGAAAAAAAAAACAGAAACCTTTCTGATCACCTTATCTGCTCCTGAGCTGAGCAGAGGCCTATTTTAATGCACACAGTTAACAGTACAAATGATCCCTGATGTTTTGCCAGGCTCTCAAAAGTTAGATCCTAACTTCAGCCCAGCAGCATGAACTGTGCATTACTCTCTGCCTCCCTCCTTCTGCTCCCACACCACAAAGACTTTCCTACCCTCTAAATACTCCCAGCAAACCTACCTGTGGTGTCACCAAGTTGTGAGATAAGACCAAAAATAAAAAAAAAAAATCGAATGATGCTTTTCCCTTCCTGGGGACAGCTCCAAAAGGACACAAATCTGAAGGACAAGGAGGGAAATAAGTTACCAGGCAGCTCCAAAAGGACAGAAATTTGAAGGACAAGGAGGGAAATTGGTTACCAGGCAGAGCCCTGGCACGTCTGGCCGGGCTGCTGGTGGCAGTGCCAGTGGCTCTGTCATCACCAGAGTTAAAAGGACCAGGCTGTGTCAGAGCCCAGCCACGCTGGCACTTGCTGTTCACGTGTCCTCCAATTAACAGATGGGTGCTGATCACTCCGGGGGCACCTCCCTTCATGGGAAGCTTCTCGTGGCTTTGATTGTGGCTTGCAGAGGCAGCCGGGTTGGTGTGCTGAGGAATTCCAGCTATGGAGTTGCACCTTAAGCTCTTGATAGCCAGGGTGGAAAAGAAAAAAGCCAACAAGCCAAGAGAAAAAACAAACAAACAAACAAAAAGCCAACAGGTTTTCTTGGTAAAGGGTCATTTCTTAACTCTCAGGGTAATTTCCTGTCTCCCAGGGTCATTTGGAAGAGTTCCTGGGGCAACCAAAAAGCTTGGTCTGAAGTGAGGCCTTGTGAAGGCTGACCTAGAACAGAGCTAAAGAATAAAGCAGGGATTTATTAAAAGGATCTCCTGCATGGATCCACCTTGGGCAGCACAAGAGCCCAGCCAGGGCTGCACCCAAGGATGGTCACAAAATGCACGAGCGGTCACAGGGTCTGTCACTTTTATAAGCTCTGCTCCATTTGCATATTGCAGTTAATTGTCCAATTACAGCTTTAGGTTATGAAGTCCCATCCTGCTTGTTTTTCTCTCTTCAATTCACCATTGTTTATGCTCTTGGGCCTGAGATTTGGATCATTTGTCCTTGGTCCCCAGCTGGAGCAGGAATTGTTTTGTCTCCCTGCTCTGTGCAGAGAGCTCACCATCCCCTAATGTGAAGCTCACAACTGCACACTAAAGCAGCACAGAATCTGAAAAATATAAAAGCTGAAACTTGAGGCATCATCCTGAAGGCTTCACTCCCATCTTTCCAAAGCCTTAGCAGCATGCTGAGCTCCCCAAGAACACCCAAGGACAGCTCAGCCCTCACTGTCTCGCTGGATAGGAGACACTTGGGCATCCCACTCCTTGTCAGAGGTGACAGTAAGGTCCAGAAGTGTTGTATTAGCAAGGGGCAATTCACCAAAGCTCTGCAGAGCTCTCTGGAAAAACACCAGGCTGGAGGTCCCAGCAGCAGCCTGAGGTACAAGGCAGAGCTGGAGCAAATTACCAGCTTTGTATGAAGAATTACAAGTCAGTAGAGTTTAAGTAGAATAATAGTTAGTTTGTCACAGGGTGTAAAGGTAGAATTTTAAGGTTTTTAGAATGGAGGTTCAGGGTCCCAAGATGGAGGAATTTGGGTGTGCCCTGTCCTTCTTATTTCTCCCTCCTAGCCTCCATCTTCTGGGTGATGCTGGCACTTTTGGGTTGGTTTAAAGACAGACTGTCTAACACGCAGGCAGGTCACTCAGCCTCTTATTCCATTTTCTCCCGGGTGTGCTCATGCAGAGGGTGTCACATGAGGCTGGGAGGGCTCAGAGCTGTGTCACATCCCTCCCAGGGCACAGCAGTGTCACCCTGCTGCCTCACCCATCATTTCCCAGCCTCACACAGGGCAGCAGCACACGCAGGAGTCGTGGAGGGGAGCACAGGGAGAGGTGCCTGCTCTGCCTGCACTGTGCTTCTGGAAATGTCTTCTCTCACCTGTGAGCATGAAAATCCCACTGCAAAGAGTCAGAGAATCGTGGATGGAACTTATATAGGTTGGAAGGACCTTAAAGCTCATTCCATTCCACCCCTGCCATGGGCAGGGACACCTTCCACTGTCCCAGGCTGCTCCAAGCCCTGTCCAGCCTGGCCTTGGGCACTGCCAGGGATCCAGGGGCAGCCACAGCTGCTCTGGGCACTCTGTGCCAGGGCCTGCCCACCCTGCCAGGGAACAATTCCTAATTCCCAATATCCCATCCAGCCCTGCCCTCTGTCAATCTGAACCCATTCCCTGTGTCCTGTTCCTCAGTTCCTGTTGCAGGGTCCCTCTCCAGCTCCCCTGTGTCCCTTCAGGCCCTGGAAGGAGCTGTGAGGTCTCCACACACCCTTTCCTTCTCCAGGCTGAGCATTCCCAGCTCTCCCAGCCTGGCTGCAGACCCCTCAGCATCTCCATGGACCTGCTCCAACAGTTCCATCCCTCCTCATGCTGGGAGCACCAGGGCTGTGCACAGGTGGGGTCTCACCTGAGTGGGGCAGAGGGGCAGAATCCCCCCTGCCCTGCTGCCTTCTCACCCCACTACTCATTCTCTAGTGGAGGTACTAACCAGTAGTTAGTAACAGTGATAAATTAATAGTAGGAGAGGTTGGAAAGGCAGCAGAGACTTCTCTGGCATCCCCAGGCTGTGGAATGAGGCCATTGGATCAGTGTGTCAGTGCTGAGGTGAGTGTGTGATTCAGCACTGGGGTTGTTCCACCTCTGGTGGAAGGACAAAAGGTGCCAAAAAACCAAAAAAACAGCTGGATTTTTACTGAGGAACTCTTGTGTAGCTTAGTTAAAGGGAGGAATGTAAGTCTTCAGATCTCTGAGGACTTGAAGGAGGTTGGGTTTAGATGGGGTGTTGGGGAGAAATTGTTCCTTGGGAGGGTGGGCAGGCCCTGGAATGGATTTCCCAGAGAAGCTGTGGCTGCCCCTGGAAAAGGAAAGAACAGGGAGGCAAGGAAAGGAAAAACAGAGCTGAAAAAAACACCTGCATGGGGTTGGAATGTTGTTGGATAAAAGGTGTTTTGTAGGGAGTTGGGATAATTCAATGGAGGGATGGGACACAGGGAATAGCTCCCAGTGCCAAAGGACAGGGCTGGATGGGATATTGAGAATTAGGAATTGTTCCCTGGCAGGGTGGGCAGGCCCTGGCACAGGGTGCCCAGAGCAGCTGTGGCTGCCCCTGGATCCCTGGCAGTGCCCAAGGCCAGGCTGGACTTTGGGGCTTGGAGCAGCCTGGGACAGTGGAAGGTGTCCCTGCCCATGGCAGGGGTAGAATGAGGTGATCTCTAAGGTTTCTCCAACCCAAACCACTCTGGATCCCACATTCTCAGAGGGATGTGTGTCCAGGTGTGACATGGAAGGCCAAAGTTTCCGCCAACAAGTCCTGGGCTCTGCCTGAGCCCCAAACCCTGTATTTTTCTTGTCCTCTGAGGCCTTTAATAATCAAAATTTACACCTTCTGCTGTGGTGTGTTGCTTGTTAGCCTCACACTCCACAGCCATCAGGCAGCATTGCTGCAGGATGCCTTTCATGCTCTCATTTGAGGCATCACAGGACTGCAACCCCACCTGCTGCTTGCTGGCACAACAGGAAGGGAACCAGCCCTTGGGATCAGCTGTGTCCCCAGTGCTGTCCCTCAGGTGCAGGTCTGCTGCTGCTGAGTCACCTCCTCTGAGGCACACTGGTGCAATCAGCACCTCCTCAGCCCTGGGATTGGGGTTAATCCTGCCCTGGGCTGTCCATGCCCACCTTCCCTCCAGCTGGGGCCCTGCTGTTCCTCCTCCTGCTGCTGCTGTTTTCCACCAGGCACCTCCTCAGCCCTGGGATTGGGGTTAATCCTGCTGTCCAAGCCCACCTTCCCTCCAACTGGGGCCCTGCTGCTCCTCCTGTGCCCCTTTCCTGTGCCCAGGGTGCCTCTTGCCAAGGGTAAAGCAGCCACAAATCACCTGGCCCTGGCATCCTGAGCTGGGAAAGGGAGCAGCACCCTGCTGTTGGCAATAAGAGAGTGCCAGCTCTTGTGCAATTCCTGCCAGATAAACACAAATCTGCCTTGCAGTAACCTTGGAGAACACAGCTCAGCTTAAAGAAGCTGATGAGTCCTTATCTGCTCGTGCTTTTCCTGGTTTAAAGTCCCTTTGGCTAGGCCGGGCTGTCTCTGCTTTGCACATTTATAGGGGTTTTGCCCGTGCTGGAGTTGCACAGTGGAGCTTGAGGACACAGCTGATCTTTTCACAACACCTTGTTTGGGTTGTTCATGCAATCATTCCATTCTCCCTAATGAAATGGAATAAACAAAACCATAAATGTGGGTTGGGAAATAATGGAGATGTGGTCACTGGTGTTTCTACTCTGGTAATTCCTCCCCTGTTCCTGTGTTCAGAGGAGCCCAGAACAACCCTGAATTTGTTGTACTTCTTCCCTGATCTCTCTTCATTGTACAACTGGCTTTAAAGTGTATTTTACAGCTGAAAGAGTTTGGTTTGTGCCTGAACAGACCTGGGACAAAATGAGCAAAATTTCTCAGTAAGGAAACACCCACAGTTTTTAAATTTGGTGCTGTAGTGCTCCTGAGATTATTTCCCAGCATACAGGAGATAGGCTGTTCTGTCTGAGCTTTGCCAAAGCCCTGATCAGGTCTGCCAGGGAGCAGGAACATGTCCAGGGTCAGGGGTGATCACAGAACCACAGAATGAACTTGTTTGGAAGAATTGAGATAATCAAGTCTAACCTAGACATCTCCTCATCAACTACACCATGGTGCCACGTCCAGCCTTCTTTTAAACATGTCCAGGGATGGTGACTCCCTCCACCACCTCCCTGGGCAGACAGTCCCAGTGCCCAATCACTGTTTCAGTGAAGGATTTTCTCCTGATATCCAACCTAAACTTCTCCTGGCACAGCTTAGGGCTGTGTCCTCTCCTCCTCTCCTTCTGTCAGTGGTTACCTGGGGGAAGAATCATCATGATCAACACTGGTTTGTGAAGTTTTGGAGAAAATTACATCTGATCTTGATTTCAGCTAACTGTAACTTTCCATGGCTTATATTCCCACCTGCTTGAAGTCCCATCCCAAGAAAATGCAAATCTCAAAACCAGAGTCTCTCTCTCTCTCTCTGAGAGGTTCATCTAACAAACTCAAAAGAAAATGTGAAAAGTATGCTGGAAATAACATGGGAAGTTGCTGTGAGTTCCTGAAATAAGAAATCACAGTGTTTTCAACCAAATGAAAAGCCTGAATCTACTCAGCAATGCCTCTGGAAATCGTCATCAGGCTGCAAAGGATCAAAAAGATGTGAAAAGACAGCACGCCATCTGTCATAACTCCACGGAACCTTGTCCTAGATTAACTCTGGGACAAATCAGTTTCCAAATAACCCCACAGGCCAGCACGTTGCTTAAAGTAGACATCAGAGCAATCCTTGGGTTGCTTGCAAAAGCACCACCTCTCTTCGAGCCTGTGCCTGTGGGAAGGAGCCTGTGCTGGCCCTGTGCTCCCCTCCACGACTCCTGCGTGTGCTGCTGCCCTGTGTGAGGCTGGGAAATGATGGGTGAGGCAGCAGGGTGACACTGCTGTGCCCTGGGAGGGATGTGACACAGCTCTGAGCCCTCCCAGCCTCGTGTGACACCCTCTGCATGAGCACAGCTGGGAGAAGATTGAATCAGAGGCTGAGTGACCAACATCCTCCCCACGTGTGGCTGAGGCTGGTGTGCCCACACAGGGAGGAGAAAAGGGGTGGTGGAGGCTCTGTGGGTGAATGGAACACCATGGACTGAGATATGTGGGACATTGATCTGTTGGAGCAGCTCCAGGGGAGGCACCAGGATGAGCAGAGGGATGGAGCAGCTCTGCTGGGAGGAAAGGCTGGCACAGCTGGGGATGCTCACCTGGACAGGAGAAGCTCTGGGGTGAGCGAATTGTGGCCTGAAGGAGATAGAAGAGTCATGAGGAGATTGTTTAAAAGGGATGGAGGGACAGGACACAGGGAATGGCTTCCCAGTGCCAGAGGGCAGGGCTGGATGGGATATTGGGAATTAGGAATTGTTCCCTGGCAGGGTGTGCAGGCCCTGGCACAGGGTGCCCAGAGCAGCTGTGGCTGCCCCTGGATCCCTGGCAGTGCCCAAGGCCAGGTTGGACAGAGCTTGGAGCAGCCTGGGACAGTGGAAGGTGTCCTTGGAGCGGAATGGAATGGGATTTGAGGTCCCTTCCCACCCAAAGCACCCATGATTCCATGATTCTGTGATACCCTGTGCAATCACCACAGACCTGCCTGGTGGTGTTGGACTTGCCTGACAGAGCTGAGGCCTCCAATCCTGCCATGGCCATCCCAGGAGCTGGAATTTCACCATATTTATTCTGCAGGCATAAATCAATCAATTTGCTTCCAAAACACACCTCTTCATTTGTTATTGATCCTTTGGCAGCAGAAGGGGAAGCAAGTGCCAGAATCTGATCAAACCAGAACTTCACCAAAGTTGCTCTGTCAGGGCAGAATGAAGATAATGCATTGCAAACACTGAGCCAGACAACTGCAGGAGTGGCAGAAACTTCATAACCTGAACAGAAAGAGACCAACCCTGCACCTTTAATGAGTTTTCAGAAGTGAAAATTAGTGCTTTAAAACTGAATTTGAATAAATGGCAGGTGAGGGGCATGGTTTACTGATGAGCAGGGTTGGCTTTGATGATCTTGGGGGTCTCCTATGGATTCTGTGATTCTGATTTCCTGCCAGCATTTCAGAAGTTTGCAGGGAGAGCATCTTGGCAGCCTCTCTGTGTGTTTATTTTCCGTTTGCATTGATATCCATGGCATGAGCACAGTGCAGCCCTGTAAGGTGCTGCTCCAGGGCACGGCCCTGCCTTGAGCAGCTGATCACAGAGAAAAAGATGTCATTACAAGTGTCCTAAGTGAGGCAGCTAATCACTGCCAATCCAGGCAGATCCTATCTGACCTATAGCCTCATTCCTGCACCCTGCCATGGCCTCACCCTGCCCTGTTTTCTGCTGTGGTCAGTTCCAGCTCTATGGGTAGAAAGTGAAACACTTTACAGACGGTAACTCGAACAGAGCCGGCCCTGTGCCACCATCTCCAGACTCCTGGATGAAATTCTGCTACTAAAACCCCACAGTCTGGCTCTGCAGAGCAGCTGTGCTGGGCTCCATGCCCTCCTCACCACCCACCTCTTCCTTGCAGGAAGATGCTGGTGGCATCAGGATCATCTGGAAATGATCCCTGAGCACGAGGAGCATTGCACCTTCACCTGGTGAGAGGCCTGTGCTGAAAACCCCCACACCCACAGAGTCCTGGAATGGTTTGGGTTGGAAGGGACCTCAAATCATGCCTCATTCCACCCCTTCCACTGTCCCAGGTGGCTCCCAGCCCCATCCAGCCTGGCCTTGGGCACTGCCAGGGATCCAGGGGCAGCCACAGCTGCTCTGGGCACCCTGTGCCAGGGCCTGTGCCAATTGCTCCAGAGTTTTAACCTCTAGTTAACAGTACAACCACACAGAGTCCAGTAGACCCTATCCACTTTATTATTATTATTATTATTATTATTATTATTATTATTATTATCATTACATATTTGTGGAAAGAGAACCTTATCCTTTGCTCTGCTTGCTCCCAGGCATATCTTAAGATGGTAGTTACACAAACTGGCAAATTCACAATTCCTCCTCTGATCAAGGTATCATTAACAATTTAATCCAGCAGCTGAAAACAGATTTAGGCTCGTTGCTGCTTTCCACCACACTCTTCTTCTGTCTCCCTGAGGGGCAGCAAAAGGTGGCCTTTGCAGCTGGGTTTGTGCCTTAGGGTAGCTTGAAGTGGCGCAAAATGGTGTTTCCTGTTAGAACTTACTGAAACTCCTTTGTGCATAAATAAGATTATCCAAATCAGCATTAATCTGAGAAAGATGTCCCCTTTGTTAGCAAAGTGGGGCGTTCTCATGGATACAAACCCGTGGACACTCTTCATTGTCACCAGGCAGGACGTTCATAGCTCCTTCCAGCCCTGAAGGAAGGCAGTGAGTGCCAGGATGTTGGGATTCTTGGTGCGGAAGTGCTGCCAGAAGGTGAATAAAGCAGGACCCATCCACCACGTGGCTTCATCCCATCCTTGTGGGACACCAGCATCCAAGAGGGCACGGAGCTCCTGGCCAGCTGTTTGCAGCTGGGAACCCAAGCTCAAGGAGCCCAGAGTCCACAATGGCCACCAGGGGCCAAGTTCCACTAAACTGGTGGTGAGGGAGGCACGTGGGAGACTCAGGGTGTGAGGACTGTGCTCAATGCTCAACTTCTGCAGGGACCTCAGCCCACTGAACCTCAGTCCAGAGTGCTTCCCCAGTCATTGGATTGCCTGGTTTTCCTCACTTGCCAGAGCAATATCAATCCAGACCAAGTGTAGCAGTTTATTGAGCTTTCCCCCCCCAGTTTTTCTTCTTTTTTAAAATCATTCCCCCCCCAAGATGAAAGAAGCCCCAGAAGTCATGGAGAAGCCAACAACCACTGCCACTGCTCCAGTTTTAGGCACCCTTCTCCATCAGGTCAAGCATTTCTTTGTAGACCTGCTCGTAGACCTGCTTGCCCCAGAGGAAGTCGAAGTGGACAAATTCGGGGATGTACTTTTTGTAGGCCACGTTGGAGATGCGGGGCAGGGTGATGTTCACATCCTCGGGGGCTGAGATCCAGTCCTTGCCCCCATACCAGGCAGCCAGGGGGGTTTTCATGTTCTCCAGCTCGTAGAAGGGAGGAGTGGTCTGCAAGACAGGAGGGAGGCAA
>JANCRA010000576.1:0-27385 GCA_024362935.1 Setophaga petechia | reverse complement strand
CTCTGGGCAGGGATGGCCTCAGTGGGGGCTGCTGACATCCTCAGCACCTTGGAGGCTGCTGCTGAATTTTCCTGCTGCAGAGGCTTCTTCAGCCTTCAGCTCTTGAGTGCAGGAATTCAGTGTCCCAGGGCTCATTAACATTCAGAACACCTTAACAAGCCAAACCTTTGGGGATAATTTGATTTTAATTTTTAAATACTTTGTGGTTAAGTAGATCTCAGTAATGTATTCAAATTGAATATATTGAATTTAAAAAGACAATGAGAAAAGATTTTTTAGGTCCTGTTAAGGTTTTTTTCCCTGTTAATAAATTGACATGTGCAATCTCCAATTGACATTGAATCCAAGTACCTCCTCCTGCAGTTGGAATAGATATGAAAATCAAGACCCTTCATGGCTGACAATCAATCAGACTCTGTCCCTACCCCCACCCCACCATTTCCCCCATCCAAGCCCTGGCACTCAGAGCAGCCTTGTGCAAATCTGAGCTCCCTCCAGCCCAGGCTGCACCTGCAGCTTTCAGCTCCTTGGCTCCAACTCCCACCTGCTTTCCTTGCAGAAGGAGCTGCCCGAGACACAGAGGGATGTTCATTTCTTGTCAGCCAACAAAGCCAAGGGAAGGCACAGCTCCATCCAATGCAAAAGTCATTCCTCTGCTGGATATTAAATCCACTTTCCACTGCAGACAGTCTTGGAGCAATGGAAAACACCTTCTGTGCCCAGCACAGATCCCAAGGTCCCCCCAAACCCTCCCTGCCCCAATTCTGCCCAGATTTTTTCTTTGCACACACGAGTCACAGGCTGAAGTCAGGAGCTCCCTCCATGCCCAGAAGGAGGAAAAGAGAGAAAGGGGATGAAGAGCTCTCCTGTGCAGAGCCAAGGTCCAAGTGCAGCCCCTGCAGTGGGAGCCACAACTCATCAGGTTTGTGTCCTTTGGGGTGAGTGCCAGGTGACACTCAGAGGCACAGAAAGGCTTTTTGCCAAAAAACACAAGCTGGACATTTGAACAGTTTAATAACCATCACTGTTCTTCCCCCCCTCTCTGGGATGTCCCAGCAGCATCTGATATGTTCCCCATTCCCCAGGGATTACTGTACAGGAACAGTTCTAGACGAAGATATAAGAAAAAACACAATACTCTGATAAATATAAACACAATTGAGATGATGTTTAATTATATATTTATTTCAATTTCAGAAATATTGGGCAACTTCTTGCAGTTCAAAGCATGAAACCAGTCAGTTGAGAGGTACTTGAATGACCAGAGAGGACCTAGAGGAGCAAATCTGGGAGCAGCAGGAAAGACATAGATCCATCTTCTCTAAAAGAAGAGATGCCTTAGACATGTCAACTTCACCGGGAGAGCAGGAAACACCTGATGGAAAAGAAAGATTAAATAATATACTGAATATTGCTGACACAAGAAAAAGAGAAGATCATTATTTCTTCTCCTTCTGGCATCAGTACACTTCCAGGAAATCTCTGTTCCTGATGAGAAACTTTATTATTCCTTAAAAGTACTCAGATGACCCAGATAATAAAGATTTGTCTGTATATTGTCAAACAAACAAGTATTAAAACCTGTGCCCCTTCACAAGAAGACATCAGTTGTGTGCCCATGAACAGGCAGTGCCACTTGTGCCCTGAGGTGCCCAGCTGGGATTGGATCTCTCTGAGAGCACCTGAGGGAGAGCAGAGCACCTTGCAAGCTGCAGGTCCCTGACAGCCCCGCAGGGCTCCTGTCCCATCAACATCTGCTCTGCTCCAGTCTGAAACAGGGCCCAGCATGGTGCTGGGATCATCAGAGAGCTGAGGTGTGTGCTGGAATTCAATGCCCTCCCCATCCCGCAGCAGCCCTGCATTTCCCTGCTGCAGCCTTGGTCTCCAGCACAGCCATGGAGGCTCTTTGGGCTCTGGGCTGTTCCTGCAGCCCCCAAGGGCAGCTGAGCTCTGCCTTTGGCACAGTCAGGCCTGGCCAGCGCAGGCCATGCTCAGCAATTGCTTGTGTGTGCCTGGCCTTGCTGTCAGCCCCGGCAGCGGCTGCGTGGCCCCTTTGTGGCCCTGTGCTGGCCCAGCCATGGTGGCCCAGCCCCTGTGCAGGCCCAGCCCAGGCCAGGAGTGTAATAAGTAGCAATATATTTGTTCATTAATTAAATTAATAGCTGAATAATTCTTACAATATGAAAGCAATAGCTAAATAGTTAAGACTGCTCGTGACTGTAACAATAGCCAAATTGGCAAGAATTGTTTAGCTTGCAGAAACATATAGTGCTTAGAATTGCTTAGCTTGAAGAAAATGTATAGTTCTTTGGAAACATATGGTTATAGATATGTCCTATAAGGAAAAGTCCACCCAGTGAACACAGCGGAGCCCCCCCCCTCTCCTTCAAGACCACCAGAACAGGATACGTCATCCCGAGAGGAGAAGAAATAAAAGACCAGCCCCAGAAAGTGGGGGCGCGGACTTTCGAGAGCAGAGTTCTCTCAGTTCCCCAGCGCTGAACTTTTGCTTGTCACTGCTGGCTTTATAATTGAATAAATTTTGATTGGAAAAAGAAATTTACATGGTAAGATTCTTCTTTATGACAGGTTTTAACCCCCTGGGCCTTCATGGGCCTGCCGCTGGGTGGGACTGCCACTTGCTTGTCCAATCAGAGCCAGGGAAGCACCAGCTGCTAGTGTGTGATTGATTGACAGTTCAGCCAATCAGAGCTGGGTTAGCGCTGCCCTTGCTGTGTGATTGACAGCTCTGCCAGGCCAGGGCTGAGGGTTGGGCTCTATCCCACCACAAACCAAGGCCTGACCCGGCCCTGGCCCCACACAGGCATTCCCAGCATCCCAAGGTGTCTCAGGACATCGATCTCATCCAGCCTCTGACAGCGACCACGGTGACACTGCGGAACCTCATGGAACCATGGGTCAGTTGTGACAATGCGGGTCCAAGGAAACCGTGGTGACGCTGGGGAACCTCATGGAATGGTGGCTCAGTTGTGAAATTGGAGATCCAAGGAAACCATAGTGAGGCTATGGAACCTCATGGAATCAAGGAGACTGTTGTGCAACTCAGGGTTGCTATAGAAGCAAGGGTCAATGATCAAACAGTGGGGCCCATAGAAACAAGGAGCCATTGTGACACAGTGGGGCTGCATGGAGCCAAGGGACCACTGTGACTCTGTTTGGGCTCATGAAACCAAGAAAACTTTGTGACATTGCAAGACTTCACGGAATCAAGAAGGCAAATTTGACAGTATGGAAAACCATTAAAAAAAAGGAAACATAGAACAGGTTTTCCTGGTTTGGCCTTCTGGGGACTGTCTGACTGGTCCCACTGAATTAGATGTGCCAAGGGCCACTCCTATCTGACCGTGAAGCACTGGGGCTCTGTGCTTTTATTCCTATGAGAAAGAACTATCTTTCTTGTTTAAGCTCCCATGGAGCTTTGGAGAGTGACCCATATATTCAAGGGTTACTCTCCAAAAAAATACAGTCAAGTGTGGAGGCTTTGGCCTCTGGTAACTGCCTCTCATCTGCCCCTGCGCCACTGGAGCTCCCCTGTTTCCTTCCTATGGAGAGCATTGTGACACTGGAGGGCGTTGTGGAGACAAAGGGCCATGGTGACATTGTAAGAACTTGTGGAACCAAGGGGATCCTTGTGACACTTTGGGGCCTTGTGAAATGCAGGGCATCATAGTGACACTGCAGAGTACCATGGATCCAAGGGACCGTTGTGACACTGTGGCGCTTCGTGGAACCAAGGACATCTTTGTGTCTCTCTTGGGCTGGATGGTCCCAAGGGGCCAGTGTGAAGCAGCAGGGCTTTGTGGAACCAAGAGGCCATTACTGCATTTCAGGGCCTCGTGGAGCCAAAGGGCCGTTGTGATCCTACGGGGCACTGTGGATCCATGGAGAGCATTGTGACATTTCAAGGCCCCATGGAATGATGGAGAGTATTGTGACACTGTGGGGCCCCACAGAACCAAAGGGCCACTGTGAGCCTGCAGGGCCTCATGGAAGGAAAGGGCCATTGTGACACCATGGGAACTTGTGGAACCAAGGGAATCATTGTTGCACTACTGGGCCCCAATGGAACCAAGGGGCCATTAGACACAGTGAGGCTTCATGGAACCAATAGACCAATGTGACACTGTGGGGCCTTGTGGAACCATGGAGACCATTAAGATCCTTAAGGACTTCTGTGACCAAGGGGCCATTATGACACCTGAGGACATCATGGAAGCAAGAGAACCATTGTGACACTGCAAGGCCTCATGGAAGCAAGAGAACCATTGTGAAACTGCAGGGCCCTGTGGAAGCAAGGGAACATAAAATAGGTGTGGGTACCTTGGCCTCCCAGAAGTCACCTGACAGGTCTGGCTGACCTTGGAATGTGGAAGGCCACTCCCATCTGCCCCTGAAACACTGGGGCTCTGGGCTTTTCTTTTTATGGAAAAGAACTGTCCATTTTTTCCCAGCATCCATGGCCAAAATTAGGATTCTACCTCCAAATTTCTGTTTATCCAAGGATTACGGTCAGACAAAAGCTGTCAGGACGGACAAGTCAGCCTGGTCTTTGATTCCTGAGTGCCAGAACTCACCTTTTTTCCAAACACTGGAAAGGGCTCTGTGCTTTCCTTTTTATAGAAGAAAAAATTTCTCTTCTCCGGGCACAAATGTCTGAAATTAAGACTCCACATTCATAATTTTGAATATCCAAGGGTTGCTCCAAGCAAACCTGCCAGGACAGACAAGTCAGGCTTACCTTGGCTTCTAATAGTTGCCATTCATCACCTCCTGAAATATGGGAGCTCTGTGGCTTCCTTCCTGTGGAGACCAATGTGACATTTGGGAGCCTTGTGAAATGAAGGGGCCATTGTGACACTGCAGAGCACCATGGATCCAAGGGACCATTGTGACACTGTGGAGCCTTGTGGAACCAAGGACATCATTGTGGCTCTGTTGGGCCACATGGTTCCAAGGGGCCAGTACAAATCAGCGGTGTGGGAGTTAGCCTGGCTGCAACTCAGAGTCAGCCAGATTTTACCCCAAAAGAATTGGGCAGGAGTTTCAAGCCCTGGGCATCATTTGTTTAACTTAGAGTGAGCTTGAGAGTTCTCCAAAAAGCCTTTAGTGTTGGTATGCTAACTTATCCAGGTTCTACTCCCCTATTGGTTACTTGTTTCCCCTATGTGATTATTGTTCTACCCCCAAGTGTACATGCTGTTGCTTCCCCTTTGTCTCGGGTATCCTACCCCTCATACTGTTCTTGACTTCTCCATGTTTATTGTTTTTCACCCTGGTATTAAAATTCCTTTTAAACAATTCCATTGAACCTGCTCATTTTCATTTTTGCCACCCTCGCCCTGAAGTCAGGGAACCAGAGAGGTTTGTCACAGCCACCTTCATTGTGACCTTTGGCACCCAAACAGGGACCATGACATTCAGGGCTCCCTGTGCCAGTCACATCAGCTGGAGTTAGCTGATGGATAGGCCAGTGCTCCCTGGGATTTTGGACTGTGCCAGGCCTGGCGGATTCATCGTTGCTTCGAGGGACCTTGCCCAGGATCAGCAGGGAAAATGACAGTTTCACCTGCATAGGAGTGCAGGTGGATTTGGGGAAATGCAAGACATTTATTGCCCATTTTGACACTGTGTTTTTACAATATGCACCCACGTCCTGTAATTGATTTGGGGTGCTCAAGTAGCTCTTCCCCATACGGCAGAGAAAGAGAAAAATGGGCAGCCAGATGTCCAAAGTAGAAAGGAGCATATATGGATGCTTTAATGCTCAGTGATCATGACAAAATATTTTGAAAGAACAGTTTAAAATCAATCATAAGGTGGATCATTAAAAATTTTCTAGATACCTCTGCTGATGAAATTCATTCCACCTAATTTTGGGACTCAGTGGGAGTTAAATTTTACAAGTTTCCATCAAAACGGGACCCCATTGTACCCCACATGCTCCCCATCTTCCACACCACCCTTGACCAGCAAGCAGTGTGTTGAAAACTCAATCCATTGGTCACTCCCAACTCAGGGCTTCCCTGTTGTCAGTGGTCACAGGGGTTTGTTGAGGATGGAAGAGACAGGATCTTGATTCCATTATCAGAAGGCTTGATTTATTATATTATGATATATATATATAACATTATAACTATACTACATAGAGATAGAAAGGAGAGAGGCTTCTTCCGAAGCTGGCTATGCTAAGAGGGAGATAGAAAGAATGAATAACAACGGTCTGTGTCTCGGCACAGAGCGATAGCCGGTCCACGGTGAGTGGTCAGTAGATCTAAACATCTACAAGGGACCAATCACGGGTGCACCTGTTGCATTCCACAGCAGCAGATAATAATTGTTTACATTTGCTGCTGAAACCTCTCAGCTCCAGCAAGGAAAAATCCCAAGAAAGGATTTTTCACAAAGAATGTCTGCAACACTTCCCATCAAACCTGCCTTTCTCAGACCTTCCACAATGGTCCAAGATGGCAATGGCCACATGATCTTGGAGCATCAAGCCCTGCAGACTCAAGATGGAAGGAGCCTGAATGTGGCTCGGGAGCCCAACCATCCTCCCTCCATCTTGGCTCCTCCACTTCCTGCTACCACAACCTTCTCTTCTGCCCTGAATGAACCTCCAGACTCCACCCCCACAACTGCGGGTCACGCCCCACTGTCAATCATTCAACCTTCACCCTGGGCCATGCCTCCGGAACTCCACCCCAGAAGTCCGCCATCCTAAATCAAGGCCCTTCCTCTCCAACAACTGACAAAATGGCAGCGCCCTTTGCCTCACCCACCAGCAACAATATAACCCCATGGTCAAAGATACTAAGCCCAACTGGCACACTATTTCTAACCCAAATGTTTCTGCTCCAAGTTATTCTTCCTCCCCAGAATACAGTTTGGATTCCCCAGAGCCACCTCAACTTTCAAACCCCAAAGATCCCTAAGAAAGGATCCAGAAAGAAGAAGTTAAGCAAGGAGACTGGCAAATAGTCTCGAAACTCCTTGTTGCTCCCGTATGTTATGAAAGAAGGGGGCAGAATCCCAGGAATCAGCCCTTGGTTTACAGGGAAATAAGGATCTGTGCAGGGCAGCTAAAGAGCATAGGAAGTACTTAGCTTGTTTTAATGGCCTAACGAGGGCCATGTTTACAGGACATGTCTTAACCCCCTATGCTTTAAAATGTATTATGGCCATTTTGTTGTCACCTACAGAATACACCCTGTGGGAAGGGGAGATGGAAGTGTTTACTTAATCAATTAATAGCAGACTATGCTGAGGCAAGGGCAGAATTGACAATCAACCATCTGGCTGGAGAAGGACAACACAGCCTACCAGATGATCAAGCAGCAGGTATCCCCAGAGAAGTATTGGATGATATCAAAGAGATGGCTTTGAAAGCTTTAATCCATGTATCGGATGGTAGCACCCTCAATTTGGACTGCCTTGGGTGGCTGCAGCTAAAGCTTTAGGGCAATTAGACCATCCTGGGTGCCTGTTAAGGAAGCAAACCAATGCTACCTCCCTCACATTGAGTGGCCTGCTCTCAGACACAGAGACCATCAGACATGCCACCTTGCAGAACAGCCATAGAGTTTTTACTCTGGGCACATGGGCATGGCTGTGTAGACTCTGAGGGCATGTGTTGCATGAACCTCTCCAGCCATAGTGAGTCAATCCACAAGAGCAATCAGGTACTGAAGGAAGGGTTCAAGAAGCTTCAAGTGGAAAACAAAGTCTAGTTCAATAAACTCTTCCAATCCAAGGGACTAAAGGGTTGGATGATGTCTAGCTAAAAAGGACTATTAATTCTCTCAGTGGTTCTTGTTGTACTGTTAATTGTCCCAGGTTTGTTTGGATGCTTTTAAAAAGTCTTACAAAATTCTCTCAGTTTCATCTTTGTTGTAAAACAGAAACGGGGAAGATACCCAACACAGGCTCCTCATGGACTCATTGGAGGAGGGAATTGGAGGCCAGGATGGCACAAAAACTTCTTTGACACTCTGTGTGGGAAGGAAAATCTTTAAAAGTACCTAAAAGCATTCGTAAATCCATAAAGTACCTTAAAAACCTTGAGTATCTCAAAGTATTAATGAGCCCCACTGAGTGTCAGTACAAAGCTCTCAAGGGACTCATTAAAAAAGATAATTGGGGTCATGATTGCACAAACCTTTCACAGAGTCTGTATCAAAAGGGAAACACCAAGTACCTTAAAATAACTGAAGTACCCTGAAGTATTAATGAGCCCCACTAAGTGTTGTTACTGACAAAGCCTCTCCAGGGACTAATTACAGCAGATAATTGGAAGCTGTGATTGCACAAACCTCTCAGAGACTCCAAAGCAAAAGCCAAAGCCAAAGTCCTTTGAAAAACCTGCAGTCCCTGCAGGGAGCATTGAGGAGCCCCCAGGGCCATTGCTGAGCAAGGCTCCCCAGGGACTCCTTCCAGCAGATCCTTGAGGCCACTGGCATGTGGGCTAGGGGGGGATGCTGAGGGCAGGACAAGGGGCTGACAGTGCCCAGCCTGGCTGGGGCTGTGCCAGGAGGCCCCAGGGCCTCAGGACAAGATGTCTCCTCCCAGCCCTTGGTGGCACAGACCCTGCTGTGGCCCAGGGCACCAAGACTTGGCTTCTCTTTGTCCCCACCTGTCATCACTGCCTGCAGTTCTCTGCTCTGCCTGGGGCCTGGGGACACTTTCTCAGTCGTGTCCCTCAGTGGGACCCATTAAAAGTCCAAGAAACTTTGGAGTTGGATTGTGCCTTGGAGTTCTGGAGAGGTTTCTTCAGCTCCCTCTGAGGGACTGATGTTCAGGGCCTGAGCACAAAGCCCCAGAGGCTCATTCAAGTCCTTGTGCTGTGTCTGTGCTGCTGAGCTGGGCTGGGCTCCTGGCACACAGGCAGCTCCTGGTAAGCAAGCAGAGCTTCAAAAGCACATTTCTCTTGATGAGCAGCTCTTCTGTCAGCCCAGCAGGGCTGGGGCACTGCCTGCAGCCAGCCCGGGCACAGCACAGAGGCACAGAGAGCTTCAATCAGTCAGGGCAGGGAAGGTGCTGAGAAGTGCCTGGGGCACAATCACTGCCAGCCCTTGGCACAGGAACCTCTGGCTGCAGGACAATGCAGCTGCAGCTCCTGCAGTGATCTCCTGAAGCTGGAACATCCCAATGCCTGCAGAGCCTGTGAGTACATTCTCGGATTGTCTCTTGTGCAGAGCAGCCAGGGGTGCCCAGGGCTGTCCTGCAGAGCAGGGTCCTGCAGCCCAGGGCACTGTGCTGGGGCAGGGACTCTGCTGCCTGCCAGGGACAGCTCTCAGCCAGCCCTGGCAGCTGCTCCAGCACTGGGGGACAAGATCTGGGTGGGGGGAAACAGCTGGTTAGGCTTGGAAGTGTTCTCCTTGTGTGGGGAGGATGCTGCATTGTTCAGGACTGCTCCCAGCATGGCATTTAACTGCAGAACATTTCCAGGTAGATTATACAGGGAGCACAGCATGGCAGGGGCTGCATAAAATGGAAAAATCTGCTTTTATTATCTACTGCCCTGGGTTTCCTTGATGGGATATTGCACATAGATGTTCATCTTTCAGTTCAGGTTGAGAAAAAAAAAAAAAAATTCAGATCTTAGTAAACAAGGCAGTGACAGAAATCAGCACAGGACCCCTTAGAGGCAACATCAGTGTTACTTTTCCAGCCTCCTCAGGGTTGCTCTGTCGTTGCCATCTGAGCCTGCAGAGCCAGAGCTGCCCCTGGGCAGTGCCTGAGCTGGGAGGGGTCTGCAGGGCAGAGCTGAGCCCCCAGGGCTGGGCTGGGTTCTGGCAGCACTGGCAGGGCCCAGCCCTGGGCACAGCGAAGCAGCTGCTGGCAGGGACATCTCCAGGCAGCAGAAGCCTGGGCAGGCAGAGGGGGGAAAGTGCCCCCAGGCTGTGCTGGGATATTTAATGTCCTCTCCAAACCCAGTTACTCCACGATTACTTGTTTTACAGATCCCCGTGCCAAGACAGAACAAATGTCCAACAGCAGCTCCATCAGGCACTTCCTCCTGCTGGCATTGGCAGACACGCGGCAGCTGCAGCTCCTGCACTTCTGCCTCTTGCTGGGCATCTCCCTGGCTGCCCTCCTGGGCAACGGCCTCATCATCAGCGCCGTAGCCTGCGGCCACCACCTGCACACGCCCATGTTCTTCTTCCTGCTCAACCTGGCCCTCAGCGACCTGGGCTCCATCTGCACCACTGTCCCCAAAGCCATGCACAATTCCCTCTGGGACACCAGGAACATCTCCTACACTGGATGTGCTGCGCAATTATTTATGCTGGTCTTTTTCATCTCAGCAGAGATTTCCCTCCTGACCATCATGTGCTACGACCGCTACGTGTCCATCTGCAAACCCCTGCACTACGGGACCCTCCTGGGCAGCAGAGCTTGTGCCCACATGGCAGCAGCTGCCTGGGCCAGTGCCTTTCTCAATGCTCTCATGCACACGGCCAATACATTTTCCCTGCCCCTGTGCCATGGCAATGCCCTGGGCCAGTTCTTCTGTGAAGTGCCACAGATCCTCAAGCTCTCCTGCTCACACTCCAACTTCCTCAGGGAACTTGGACTCATTGCTGTTAGTGCCTGTTTAGGTTTTGTCTGCTTTCTGTTCATTGTTTTCTCCTATGTGCAGATCTTCAGGGTCGTGCTGAGGATTCCCTCTGAGCAGGGACGGCACAAAGCCTTTTCCACCTGCCTCCCTCACCTGGCTGTGGTCTCTCTGTTTGTCAGCACTGTTATTTTTGCCTACCTGAAGCCCCCCTCCATGTCCTCCCCATCCCTGGATCTGTCAGTCTCTGTTCTGTATTCGGTGGTGACTCCAGCCCTCAACCCTCTCATCTACAGCCTGAGGAACCAGGAGCTCAAGGATGCCCTGATGAAAATAATGACTCTATCTTTTCGGAAGAAATAACTCTCTTTTTTATGATCAGAGCCTTCTGAATGTAAATCCTACAATCTTATCCTTTTTTTTCCTATTTGTCCATTTTTTGGGCTACCTTTTCCTATTATTTTTCTGGTGTTGAAATGTTTTTTAAAATTTACTGTAGTACTACTCTTAGCATTTCTACATGAATATCTACTTTTCTTGTGTAACACAAAGAGTTTCGGGACGCTCGTGCACTGTGAATTTGAATAAAAACAAGTGGCTGCTCTGACTTGTGTGTCCAAGGCATTTCCTCAGCCCTTCTCTGTCTCTGCAGGGGCAGTGCCTGTGAGCAGAGGTGGAGGGAAGGGGCTCCCAGCACAGCAGCACGGCCAGGGACAATGGCCCTGCCTCTTTCCACATCTGCTCCCACCAGCTCCACCCTCCCCTTCCCAGCCCTGCTGTGGTTGCAAGGCCGGAGTGCTCTGGCAGCTTGGTCACTGTCCTGCTGCGTGTCCCTGCTGTGACCTCAGGCAGGGCCAGGCCATGGGCACTGCTGGGACACAGCTGGGCTCCAGCACAGCAGCTCCACCAGCAAAGGGCATCTCCTGAGGGCAGGGCAGGAAGGCTTTGCTCCCCTCCAGAGTCACTCTCAGGACTCTCAAGAGGCTCCACAGGGTCACCATGGTCCCAGGAGGAACCAAGGGAGGTGACTTTTATCCTTCAGCCCCAAACAAAGCCAGATGGGGCCTTTTCTGGTTTCCAAATACAAAAAAGTAAATCCATATTTCACCAATGAACACATACAGAGATTATATTGCTAATAATGGTTCATTAATGAGTGGATATAAAAATTTCATTTGGTTGGAAGGTTCATCTGGAGCTCAGCTTTGCCTCAGGGCCTGTTGTACAGGCCTCAGTCAGGGCCTGTTGTTCAGGCTTCAGTGCTTCAATCAATGCTTTGACCTACAGATGAACTGCAACCTTCAGAACAATTCTTTCAATAACACAGTTTAGATTTAGGTATTAGGCATAAAGGCATCGCCTCTTGTTCTTCAATTAAGTACTGCTCAAGTTCATTACTAAGAGCTATAATTTGCATTCATTTTAAAATAGCCCTAGTAAGTTGCTAGTCTCTGTCCCTTTTTTTCTTGAAACTGTGTCTCATTTTAGACAAGTCTCCGTACTCCATCTCCCAGCACAAAGTGTGACAGTAACTCTAACATGGAATCATAACACACCAAGTGCTCACACTGCAATGATTACAGTGACAGCCATGAATGCATTTCACCCCAGCCTCCAATTTGGAATCCATGAAGCCAATCCCACCAAGAAGTATTTTTTTCTTGCTGCCACTCTTGTACTGCATTTTCTGTCAAGGTGATTCCTGACTGTTGCACTTCAAACCCATCACTGATAGACATTTCTGCAACATTCCTGTCCTGGAATACCCCAGGTTCCTCCCTGGCCAGCAAGCAGATAATCCAAGGCCATGTGGTTCTGTGGAGTCCCCATTCCATCCCATTGGATCTCCTGGGATGTGCTATTGGATATTTTAACAGGATCATTTGCTATTTCTTCTAATAATCAATTTATCTCATTACTGTAAACTCCACAGGACGAGGCAGTGCCCATGGGGCACAGGGTGAATCAGAATCTGTTGCTTTCTGAAACCCAAGGCACTCCTTGAGAGGAAAATGTTCTCTGGGCCCCAGCTCTTCCTTGTGGCTGTTGCTGAAGGATCTGAAATGGTGGCCCTGCAGCCAAGAGTGGTGTGACACTGACACCGAGCAGCTCCAGCACCCCAAGTTCTACTCTACGTTGGGAGTGATGGTGAAGCACAGGAATCCTCTCACACTGTGGCCTCTGCAACTAGAACAGGGTTTGGTTTCTCCTGAAGGGAAATCTTAGTGAATCCTGTCCAACTGATCATTGCATTCCTGTGCTCCACAGCAGTTTTCTGTAACTGTCCCTGCAGTGACTCCGTTATGAGGCAGAGTCCATGGACAGAGCTCTGGCCACCCCACAGGGCAGGCCCTCCAAGGGAACCCCATTCCTCCCAACTTCAGCTGAGAACACACCTAGCAATTGGTGACCTCGATCTTTAAATTTTCAAAACAATTTTGATGGCTAATCCCTTGGTGAAGCTCTAGAGGTGTTTCTGCAAACAAAGATTCTGGCTGACTCTCAAGATACAACTTACAGACATCAGCAGTACTTCAGTGACAAGGTTACTCCTTCTTTTTCCTGAATCTCATTTGAGATAAGAACAACAATTCTGTTGTCCATGAAGCTGGTGCCTTTTTAATTCCAGAATAATGCCTCCAAGGTCCTTTGCTTGTCCGTTGGGGCAAACAGGGAGATTTGGTCTGGCAGGATGTGTAAAACAATATCCTGTCAGATCTACTTGTTCTCACACAGAACACTTGGCTGCAGGGACACATTCCCATTGTTCCTGCCCCGGTTTCAGGACTCAGAGTTGTCTTTCCCAGGAGCTGTTCCTTCAGCTGCCTTGGGAGGGCCATTTGGCCTCCAGACCCACACTCTGGCTCCATTATTAGTACTGCTGGATCCAAACCCTTTATCTCCACAAATGGTGGTGATTGGAGGTGGATCTCCTTTTTTCACAATCCTTCTTAAATTTGCAATATTGATGATTGTGCTACCCTGTCATGGGTTGAATAATCCAATCCTGGTCACTATTGTTTAACAGAATTACTGTAATTTCTCCTTGATATTCTGCATCAATTCCTCCTGCCATGACAGGAACAATTTGCAAGGCCAAGCTCCAAGGGAGCAGTTACCAAAGCAAAGTGTCCTGGAGGAATCTGAATTCCTGTTTCAGTATTGATAGCTCTCATTTGCTTTGAATTTATCCTAATTAATTCCAATGCATGAAGGCCCAGCCCTGCAGCCTCTGGGCTGGCCCTGTCAGGGGCCATCACAGCCAGAACAATTTCCCAGGCAGCCCAAGTCTCACTGCCCATGGTTGGATTTGCAAACTGGGGGCAGCCATGCACAGCCAGGGAGTTTCCATTTCCCTCGTGGGCCATTGTTAGGGGCATGGAGCACATCTGGGAGATGGGTTCTCCATGGGCAAAGGTTCCCATCTCCTCACTTTTTCAACTGCTCTTTTAACAATCCCTTCACCCGTACAACCAATCCTGCAGCTTGTGGACAGTCTGGCACATGAAAAGCCCTGCAGGCTTAATCACTGTATTTTTCACAGGAACAGACAAAGCACTCTGCATCACAGTATCAGCAAACCCTGTAAAAATAGCCAATTTCCATCCCTTCCTCCTTTTTTCACTGTATAGAATCTCACAAAGTTGACCACTGACATTAGGGTCCTGGTCAATCCTGTTCAGTAGGGTATTTAGTGATACATCCCTGAGCAGCCAAAGCTACCAAATTAGTATTGTCAGCACTGCTTCACATTATTACAATTTTATATGTAGATAGTGATATAGAAATATAGATATAGATAGATATAGACATATATATATATATATATATATATACATATTAAGGTCTTATTATCCTAAAAATATGTATATATTTATTATATTGATATTTCACTTGCGCAAATGCATCTGAGCTCAAGATTAAAACCTTCTTCTCTTTCTCCATGTGGGAGCATTCCAACAATAATTGTTCCTTCTGAAGTTGCTGTTTCCAATGTACTCTTAACAAATTCATCTTTGTCTACCCAAACCCACAAGTTCTTTTCCTTTTCCATATATAGTTTTTGGATGCACTTTAAGCCATCCAGGGGTTCAGCCTCTTTTACCCGACTGCCCCACTGCTCACACAGGGCTCCAACCTCAGCCCACTCCAGAGCCAGGGAACTCCAGGGAAGGGCTTCCCATCTGGGAATTTCTGATGGGACTGATTCCTCACATTTACATTGAACAAGTGACATTTTGTTGGGATCTGGCCAGACTGTGCCAGTTTTGTTTTACCAGTGGGCAAAGTCAACACCAAGGACACAGACTCCAACTGAAGGAATCATTGCCATTTCCTGCAGTTCAGAGCAGCAAAAAAATCACAAAAGGAGCAGCTCAACAATACACCAAATCATCCCCACCAAAGATTGCCTGCAGTGATTAACAAAGATCCAGCCCCAGTTACCCTCAGGCTTTTCCATCCCCCAGATCCACACAGCAGCTGGGGAAGCTGTCACAGCCAAGGGCTGCAGAGCCACTCCTGGGCCCTGGGAATCCCTGCAGGTGCCTCCAGCCACAGGTGAGGCTCCAACCCCACTGGGAGAGGGCCCAGCTCTGACAGTGCTGAATGGACAAACTGACAGCACTTCCAGTGCGCCAACATCTGGTTTCATCCTCCTCTTGGGGCCCTCCCAAAGCCTGGCCAGGGCCCCAGGAGGAACCAAGGGAGGTGACTTTGACCATTCAGCCCCAAACAAGGCCAGATGTCAGATTTCATGGCCTTGTCTGGCTTCTAAATACACAAAGGTCAATACATGTTTCACTAATGAGTGGCTACATCTATCACAGTGCTAATGACCATGCATATTTCATTAATGAGCAGATACAAAGATAACCTTTGGTTGGAAGGTTCATCCAGAGGCCACCTTTGGCTCAGGGCCTGCTGTCCAGGCCTCACTCAGGGCTGTTGTCCAGGCCTTGGCACTTCAGGGACGTGGTTTGGTGCTGGGCTTGGCACTGCTGGATGAGCGGCTGCACTGGGTGAGCTCAGAGGGCTTTTCCAACAGAAAGGATTCTGCGATTCCATGATTCTATCCACTGCATTCAGCTGGGGCTATTTTAGCAGCATTACTTTGCTCCAAAAGTTCCCTCTTGCCCAGCTCCTGTGGCCTGAGGCTTCAGCTCCTTCAGCTCCTGGTGCTGAGCTGCTCACGCTGAACGAGACAACTCGGAGAGAAGAACACAGTCCATGCAATTCCTTCTGGGACACGGAGAGGGGAGGCTGTGCAAACAGGAGCATTGTTTGCTGTGGCCTCCTCTCTGCCCTTCACGCCTTTCAGCGCTTTAAACCAGCCAAGAGCTTTCTCCAAGAGTGCAATGGAGCAGCTGTTCCTGCTCCTGGGCCTGGCTCTTCCCAGTCTCTGCCCTTGCCTGGTTCTGTCCCTCTTGCTGTGCCCTCTGTTCCCCCAGGGCTCGCTGGCTGCTGCCCAGGACTGTGGCACTGGCACAGATCCAGTGCTCCAGAGCCTCCTTTCTGTGCCCTTGCAGCTGCCTGGGCACAGCAGCCTTTTCCATCTGGAAGCTCCCCATGCACAGGGAGTGCCCAGCTCCGTTCCTTGCACAGCCTCCAGGAGCCCAGGGCTGCCATCTCAAGTCCCTGCTGGCACTGGGGGCTCCCAGGTGCCTCAGGCTGCTGTGACACTGCTGCACACAGCAGGGAAGAGGGGCAGGGGCTGTGCTCAAAGTCAGCTCCATCTGCTGCTGCTGCTGCTGCTGCTGCTGCTGCTGCTGCTGTGGGGTCATTGGTGCAGCCCTGGCCCAGAGTCAGGGATCAGATCCTGCCAGTCTCTTCCAGCCCTGGCTGCTCAGAGTTTGGGCCTTGCAGCCTCAGGTGGCCAAAGGCAGCTGCTCCTGGTCCCTCTGTGTGCCCGTGTTCAGCAGTGCTGCTCCATCAGTCTGTGCCCAGCAACGGGGAAAAGCCTCAGCCCTGCAGGGCCAGGAGCTGCCGGGCTCTGCCTGAGCAGCTCAGCCAGCAGGAAGGGAGCTGCTCCACACAGGAACCAGGAGCAAAGGACATTCATTTTGTAGGACATGTTTTCTATTGAAAGGAAAAAAAGGAAAAAGAAAAAAAAATATATAAAATATGAAAGATGAAAACAAAACCCAACTGTTAGTGAAAAACTTCTGTAACTTTGCATTAAGAGGTAAATGATCTTTTTAGAATGACAACTCAGTTATTTACATTGTAAATGTTCTGATGGCATGGATCCATCTTTCTGACATCAGCAGCATTTTAAAAGATTTTGTGCTTTGTTTCCACCATTGGTATTTGAAATTGTGCTCAAAGCAAGAGGAAATTGCTTTGTGCCTTTCCAGCTCCAAACAGGACTGGGAATGAAAACTCTGTCAAAGCCCAAATCCTTTAGAAGATGACCTTCCTTCTCAGCCTGGGAATGAGCTGCATATTCCCTTTGAAACTGTCAGGGATTTCTTAGACACACAAAATCCTACTTAGGGCTTTTTGGTCTGGTTTGGCAGTGCAGAAGAGCAATTCTCCATCCACCAGCTCCAGACTGCACTGCCTCAGGAGCACGGCCCACTCGCCAGCTTTGGCCCACTCGTGGCACTGCTAGAGGAGGAAGAAAGTACAACTGCACAATTCCAGCCAATAAAGAAGGAAGAATAGGACAGACAAACATCCTGTGGAGATCCAGGCATTCAGCTGGGACTGTGGAGGGTTTGGGTTCTTGCCAATTGGATGTGTGTCCCCAGCTGCAATCTCTGGGCCTGCAGCAGAGTCTCACTCACCTGCCAAAGCAGAAAGCTCAGGCGCTGTGCTCGCAAGGGGCTCATCTGATGCAAAGCTGTCAGAGCAATGTGAGGGCAGAGCCAGCCCAGCTGGGCCCAGGGCTGAGCCCAGCAGAGCCCTGGCAGAGCCCAGAGCAGCCTCAGCACCCACAGAGCCTGGCTGCAAGGAGAGAAAGCAGAAACCACCCGTCAGCTGAGGGCTCCTGTGCCCTTGTGCCAAGGCCTGCGGTGCCCAGGCCATGCTGGCTGTGCCCAGAGTTGTGCCCAGAGCTGCCCATCCCTGCTGCCTTTGGCACAGAGCAGGAGGGCAGGACATGTGCCCAGCCTGCAGCCAGCCAGGGCACATCCAGCCCTCAGCAGAGCTCAGAGCAGGATGCTCCTGTGCTCGCTGCCAGCTCCCAAAAGCTCTGATCCCACCCTGCCAAGCACACAGGGACCCACCTCACGCCAGCCACGGCTGGAAGAAAAGCTGCTCCCAAACCATGTCCTCAGCCTTCTCCAAGGGCACGGCCCATCCACGCCACAGCTGCTCCCAAGCACTTCCCCATCCACACTGGACCACCTCGAACGCTTCCTCTGGAAAAACAAACAACACAATATTGAAAAGAGATTAGATGCAAAAAGGGAAAACAAGAAAAACGGTAAAAACTCTTATCTCTGTCAGGGCCTCGAAGGCCCAGCTCCTACGTGGTAGGGAAAACCCAGCCATGGCTGAGGAAAGCCCACACTTTCTCTCTTCCCCCCTGCACTGCCCCCCAAAATCACGGTGATCCCAAAGCAAACAAGGGCAGTGGAGCAGCCCAAGCCCTTCCTCGCCTGCACAGCAAAGCAGCCCCTGCACAGGTTCTGGAGTCCCACCTCTGCTCCCACCATGGGGTTTGTTTGTGTCGGGCTGGCTGCCCCAGCCCCAGCCCCAGCCCGGGGCACGGTGGGTGCTGGGGGCTGTTGGCAGGGCCAGGACCCCACTCCCATTTCATACCCACCCCAGCCCATCCCCAGCCCTGCCAAAAGCAGCTGGGCAGCGACTGAAGGATCAGCTGCATCTGCCCCAGCAAAGGGGGAACCTTTGGTTCCCAGCCAGGCTGGGCCATGCCCAAATCTGGCAGCATTTCCCCGGGTGGGGACTCATCTGCAAATTCCCTGTGGGGTTTGGCTTTGAAGAAGGTGCCAGAATCAAAGTCCATCACCTTCAGCCTCCAGTGGCCAGGCTGAGGAAGAGCTTGTCAACCTTGATGTCATCCTCGCTGTCTCCACCAGCAGCAGCAGCAGCATCCTCAGCCAGTACAGCTTCTCCAGGGGCTCCTTCTTCTTCCCTGGGACCAGACCAGGCTCTCAGGGCTCTGCCCAGGGCCCCAGCTGTCAGGGAACCAGGAGTAGCAAAACCAGCTTAGATGGCAGCCCCCAGTGCTGGGCAGAGCAGCTCAGCTCCAGCACAAGGGCTGCGTGTTCCCATCCCATGACCCCGGGGCAGTGACACAGGCAGCACAAAAAGCTCTGGGTTCCTTTGCTTCTGACTGCCAAGGCATGTGTGCAGCTGGAACTTACCAGGGCCTGGGATCAAAGTGTGCCTGTGGCTCTCTCCCTTCTTCTAAGGCAGATGAATATCCTGCATCCAAGGATGACGGAACAGGTCTTCTAATGTGGGTCTGTCCAAGGAGTTCACAGATAAACACCACCTGATCAGATCTTTGCACTCTGGGGAGAGAAAGCAGAAACTGCCTGTCAGCCAGAGAAGGCTCCTGTCTGCTTTGCCCCACTATTCCCATGTCCAGGCCGTTTTGGATGTGATCAGAGCTGGGCCTAAATTTTCCCATCAATTCCCTGGTTTGGAGAAGAGCAGGACATGTGCCACCTCATCAGCAGCTGCCAGAGCAGGATGCTCACGAGCCCATTCCTGTCTCCCAGCACTGGCATTCCCCCCGTGCCCAGAGATGAGGATCCACCTTGAGAGAGCCTTTGTGGCAGCGAGAGCTGGCCCCAGCTGAGGTTCTGGCCCCTCCTGAAAGGGTGCTCCCCGCAGACCATCTGGTGCAGCAGGATGCCCAGGGTCCAGATCGTTGCTGCCTCGGCGTGGTACCAGCCAAAATTGTTCCATTCCGGGGGGCTGTATGACCGTGTTCCTATGGAATACAGATGGAGTTCATCAGGGGGATGCTGCTGCTCCCAGAGCCTGGCCCCAGCATCCCTGGGCCTGCTGGGGCTGCATCAGTGGCACACAGGGTAACCACTGCCCTCTCACCAGCACCTGGGACTTGTGCACACACTTAGGGTTGGAAAAGAAGCCACTGGTATCGGAAGAAGGCAGTGGAAGCCCTGGTAAGGCCCGACCATAACAAGGAAGAACCCACTCAGTGCTGGGAAAAACCATCCTCTCATCCTCCCTACCTGCATTGCCCCAAAAAACATTATGAACCCAAACCAGACCAGGTGAGTGGAGCAGTCCAAGCCCTTTCTCACCTGCACACCAAACCACCTGGGCACAGGTGCCGGTCCCTCCTCTCTGCTACCCCCACCCACGAAGGTTTTTGTTGGGCTGGCTGCCCCAGCCCAGCCCCAGTCCTGGGCAGGGTGGTGGGCAAAGGCTGCCAGCAGGGCTGGAAGCTGACTCCCCACTCAGCCCTGAGTTTCAAAAGAAACTCAGCTGAAGACTCAGTGCCATGAAGGGCCGCAAAAGAGAGAATCCCCGCTGCCACAGCCAGCTTGGGCTGTGAGATGTTGGGCCATGGGATGCTGGGACCAGGAGCACACCCCTGCATGGGCTCACCTGCAAAGTGAGTGTAGGCTGTCTCTTGAAGGTAGGTGCCACAGCCAAAGTCAATCAATTTGGTCTGCCCGGTGGCCAGGTCAACCAGGATGTTCCCTGGTTTGATGTCCCTGTGCAGGACCCCGCAGCTGGTGCAGTGCCGCACGGCCTCCAGCACCTGGCGGAACAGCTCCCGCGCCTCCTCCTCTGGCAGGAACCGCCGTGCTCGAATGAAACGGTGCAGGTCCTGAGAGTGCTTCGGGCGCTCCAGCACCATCAAGATGTCGTTGGGGAGCTCAAGCCACTCCAGCAGCTGGACCACACCGGGGAAGCCGGTGGACACCTTGTCCAGCAGCACGATCTCCAGCGGGGCGCTGGTGCCGTCGGGCTGCGGGAGGAGCGCGGTGCCGTCAGTGGGGCTGAGGCCGTGCCGGGATGCTCTGCGCCCTGCGCTGGCCCCACACCCGCTCCCCCTCGAGGCGTCCTGGCGGCTCCCACCGTGCCGGGCCTCGGCTCATCCCCGCGCGGCAGCCCCGGCTGCTGCCGCTGGCCCCGCTCACTCACCAGCTCGCCCCAGTGCTGGACGCGGTTCCGTGGCACCCTTTTGATGGCCACCTGCAAGCCAAAGGCAACAGCGGGCTCAGCTCGCTGCCGCCCTGCCCAGCCCCATCCACCGCCCCCCTCACCCTCCGCCCCCTCCTTCTCGCCCGCCGCTCACCGGGGCGCCGTCCGAGAGCCGCGTGGCTGCGAAGACGCTGCCGAAGCCGCCGCGCCCCAGCAGCGAGCCCAGCCTGTACTGCTCCTTCAGGCCCTGCCGCGCCTTCCCTGCGGGCGAGACGCGGCTGTCAGCGCTCGGCCCGGGGCCAGCAACGGCCCCCGAGCGCCCCTCAGCCGCCCCGGGCCGGCCATGCCCAGGCGTTCGCTCGTCGGAACGCGGCACGGGAGGCTCGGGGCCGGCGGCCGCGCTGCCGAGCGGCGGAGCTCGGGCCGGGGAAGCCGCAGCGGAGGCGGCGGGAGCGGCCGCGCCGCCTGTGTCCTCCGGGGGCCCCGGGAGGAGCCGGGACCGGGGCCGGGGCCGGGGTCGGGGTCGGGGCCGGGGTCGGGGTCGGGGTCGGGGCCGGGGCCGGGGTCGGGGTCGCGGTCGGGGTCGGGACTGGACCCTGCGTCGGGTCCGGGGCCGGGCTCGGGCCAGGCGGAGCCGAAGGGCGGCGATGCCGCCCCCGCACCAGGCACTGATGCCCGCCCAGCAGCGCCACCGCCACCACTGCCAGAGCCGGGCGGAGGCGAGACCGCGGCGGGACGGCCGGGGCCGGGCACGGGGCAGCCCCGCCCGGGGCCGGGGGCGGGCCGGGGGCATGGCCCGGCCCGGCAGGATAGAGGGAGGCGGGGAGAGGAGAGGAACGCCGGGCAAGGGACCCCGAGAGAAGGGTGCCCGACAGCGGGAAAAGGAGACAAAGAGAAGGAGAAAGAGAAAGAGAGAAAGAGTGTTCGAAATATCTGTTTTGCTGCCGCCGCTGTTGCCGCCGCTGCTGCCGCCGCCGCTGCCGCCGCTGCCGCCGCTGCAACTGAAGCACCGGGGCCGTTCGTCCCCGTGTCCCTTCCCCGCTCGCCCCTCGAGCCCCACGTTCGAGCCCCGCGCGCCCCGGGGACAGCCCCGAGTCTGTCCAAACACGGGAGCTTTGCAGCCTTGAGCCCAGATGCAGAGCCCTGACTCCTGCACACTGGCACAGCAATCTCCTCGCCTGCTGCTGGGCATTGTCCTTGCTGAGGGTCGAACACTGTCGGGACACCTTCCCTTGGGGTAGGATGCCTACCTGACCCGAGTACTGCACTTACATCTCCAGTGTTGCCTTCCAGTAAAAACAGGGGAAGGAAAACTGTGTATGGCTCACGGTATTTTCGAGTGTCTAAAAATCACTGTCACCGATCTTAGAGGTGCGGTGCATCTGGAATTACTGGGATGGAGAAGTAGTGCAACATGGAAAAGGGGAGCATAGAAATACATAGAGGAGAACATCTTGGATTGTTTCTTTCATTTTCATTTCACTTCTGGAAAGCTGTTTCAGTTTTCCAGGAATCTTCTCCTGTCTGCTCTTCCCAAGAATGTCTCATGGAGAACAAGGTTAAGCTTTTGTCACAAGATTTGCCACCAGGAAATTATGCCACTGGTGAAATTTTCATGATGACTGTTTGTGCTGCCTTAGGGCAAATTTTGGGAGGAAACCTCCAAAAGGGGTCGGTCTAGAAAGCAAGTTCAAGTGGCCCTTCCCCCTACTAGTTCAGGAAAAGACTTCTCTCAAGAAAAGGGAAAAAACCCCAGTTTATTTAACAAGTAAAGTATTCACAGGCATGAAAAATGAATAATATTAAATAAAACCTCTCACAGTGCTGAAGAGATGGTAAATTCAGAAAGTCCTTTTTGTGGGTTGCAGTTGGCTCACTCGGTCTCTTCTAAGTCCCTCTGGTGCTGGAATGCAGCGTCCCAGGCCCTGATGGGCCACAGGTGTGAGCTGCTGGTGTTTTTCTGGGTTTTCAGTCCAGAGCAGGTTTAAACAGTTCCAAGAACAAGGAAAGTCACAGTCTGAGGAACTTCTCTTCCTAAGCTAGCCTAAAACCAAGCTGCTAGACCTGGGCTGTGAAGGCACCGGGAAATTCCCAAATCTGGGCACTGGCGGTCCCAGCAAACACCAGATCTGGGTGGTGCTGGAGCCAGAACCTGCAAATTCCAAATTTGGCTTTCTGTGCCTGCAAATCACTGGACTTGGGCTGTGCCAGCACCAGGAAGTTTTCAGATCTGGGCGCTGGCACTGCCGCAAACACCAGATCTGGGTGGTGTCGTTGCCAGCAACAGAAATCTGCCGGATTTGGGCTCTGCTGGCACCAGGAAATTTCCAAATCTGGGTACTGGCGCAGCAAACACAAGGTGTGGGCAGTGCCAGACCCAGTAGCAGAAAGTTGCTGGGTTTTGGATTCTGTGCCAGTAAATTGCTGCACATGGGCTGTGTCAGAATAGGGAAATTTCCAGATCTGGGCCCTGGCAGTGCCAGCAAACACCAGTGAAACCTTCTGGTCCTCATCCGGACCATTGACCAGTGGTTTCCCTGAGAACCAGCTCTGGCCACTTTACAGAGACTGCTTTCATCTGGTGCTCTGGAAATAGAACTTTAATGAAGGCAAACACAACAAACAGGATGGTGTGCACAGTACAGAGAGCAAAGCAGAAAAAAGCCTGGCTCCAGGGTCTAGCAGGGATATTTATACATTTATTTATGTGGAGGGGTTAAGGTGGGATCTGAGGGAAGGATCCAAGAGATTAAGAATATCAAAATTTTTGCAGTATTAAGTAACCAATGATAGCAAAGAGAAATCAGAACTTTCTAGTAACAATCTGCATAACTGAACAAGAGGATTATGGGTGGGAGCTCCTGCTGACCCCAGCTAAAGAGGGGTTTTCCCACAGCCTTAAGCTGAGGTCTCCCTCTTCTTTTGGACCAACCCCAGCACACCAGATCTGGACAGTGCTGGGGTTTGGCTTTCTTTGCCAGACAATTGCTGCATTTGGGTTGTGCTGGCACAGGGAAATTGCCAGATCTGGGCACTGGCGGTGCCAGCTAACCGCAGATCTGGGCAGTGCCAGTGCTATCACCAGAAAATTGCCAGGTTTTGTCTTTCTGTGCAAGCAAACTGTTGGACTTGGGCTGTGTTGCCACTGGGAAACTGCTGGATCTGAGCACTGGCCAGATGTGGGTGGGGCCAGCACCAGGTATTTCCAAGTTTTGGCTTTCTTTGCCAGAAAATTACTAGACTCGAGCTGTGCTGGCACCGGGAAATTCCCGCATCTGGGCACTGGTGGTGCCAGCAAACACCAGATCTTGGCATTGCCAATGACGGTAGCCAGAAATTGCCAGATTTTGACTTTCTTTGCCGGAAAATATCTGGACTTGGCTCTGCCAGAACAGGGAAATATCCAGATCTGAGCACTGGCAGTGGCAGCAAACATCAGGTCTGGGCGCCTGTATTGGCATCAGGAAATTACTGGATTTTGTCTTTCCCTGCCAGCAAATTGCTGGACATGGGCTGTGCTGGCCCTGGGAAATTTCCAGATCTGGGCACTTGCGCAGAAAACACCAGACCTGGGTGGTGCTGGTGGCAGCATCAGGAAGCTACTGGGTTCTGGCTTTCTTTGCCAGAAAATTGCTGCATTTGGGTTGTGCTGGCACTGAGAAATTACCAGATGCTAATTTTATGTGCCAGCAAATTGCTGGAAATATGCTGTGCAGGCATCTGAAAAATTCCAGATCTGGGCACTGGCGGTGTCAGCAAACACGAGATCAGGTTGGTGTAGGCACCAGGTATTGGCCTGGTTTTGGCTTTCTTTGCCAGCAAATTGCTGCACTTGGGCTTTGCCAGAATAGGGAAATATCCAGATCTGGGAACTGGCAGTGCCAGCAAACATCACATTTCAGGAAGGACTGGATTTGGACCCATTCCCTCCCTGCCTCCCTCCCTCAACAAAGTGTGATAGAGGCTGGAGAGCAACCAGGCAGAAAGGGACCTGCAGGGACTGATGGACAGCAGGCTGGACATGAGGCAGCAGAGTGCCCAGGTGGCCAAGAAGGCCAATGGCTCCTGGCCTGGATCAGGAATGGTGTGGCCAGCAGGAGCAGGGCAGGGATTCTTCCCGTGTGCTCAGCACTGGTTGGGCAGCACCTCCAGTGCTGTGTCCAGTTCTGGGCCCCCCAATTTAGGAAGGACATGGAGGGGCTGGAGCGTGTCCAGAGAAGGGCAATGAGGCTGGCGAGGGGTCTAGAGCACGAGTCCTGTGTGGAGTGGCTGAGGGAGCTGGGGCTGTTTATCCTGAAGAAGTGGAGGCTTGGGAAAGATAAGGCAGCGTCAGGGCACAGGTTGGACTTGATGATCTCCAAGGTCTTTTCCAGCCTTGCTGATTCTGGGATTCTCTGAAACAACTCTTGGAGTAGTTGCAGGATGAGCCCTGGGCCTCCTCTTCAGAAGCTCCAGCAGCCCAGGTCCCTCAGCTTCTCCTGCCAGCCCCAAAGCCCATCCTGTCAGTCCTGCAGAGCCTCTGCAGCTCCTCCTCACTGCCCAGAACAGGGAGCCCCAGAGGCAGACACAGCAGCCCAGATGTGCCCCCCTGGCCTGGGTCCCCTCTGGCAAGGGAGCAGCAGCAAGCACTGCAGGAGCCTGCAGACAATTCCTGCAGCACTTGTAGGATGATCCTGCTGCCCAAGGGACGTTCCCATGGTGCCAAGTCAGGAACTGCAATGGGGAGTGGGGGCAGAGAGGAAAGGGCAAACAGGGATGGGCTGTTTGAAGGGGAGGGAACAGGGCTGGGTAATAGGAAGAAATTTTTTCCAGGGAGGAGTAAAGAAAGCAAAGGTGAAGCCAAGGAAATGCTGAGGGCAGTTTGGGGGTGGGTGCCAGGCAGCCCTTGCTCTGAGCAACAGCGTCTGCAGTGGCACAGGAAACTCCCAGCTGATGGGAACAAACTTTCTGGCTGACTGCAGAGGCCAGGACAAAGCTGAGTGCTTTCCCTGGTGTCCCCCAGCCCTTGCTGGCCCCAGGGGCTGATGGCATTTGTGCTCCCTCAGGTTCATGTCCCCACAGCACCAGCATGGGGGTGCTCCCGCCTGCTGTGTGCAATGCAAACAGGGGCTGCTGAGCCAGTGCTGCCGTGTCTGTGCCTGCAAGGATGGGGCAGCTGTGTGGGCTGGGGGAGAGGCCAGGGCTGCAGAGGGGGGATGTTGTTGGCAGCTCCATCAGGACGCTCTGGGACGCTGCCCTGGGCTGTGCAGCGCCCTGGGGATGGATCAGCCCCTGCTCTGCTGCTCCTTCCCGTCTGCCCCAGGGCCCTTGCAGAGCCCCAGCCATGCTGTTTGCCCCCAGCCTGCCCACGGCCAGCCTGGGGCTGCACACGGGGGTTTTCTGTGCTGAGTGAGCATTGGCCTGGCCGTGTTCTTGAGAGAGCCTGGGCAAGGAGCCTGGAGCCCCCAGGGCCTGGCCTGAGGCGTCAGCGCTGCCCCAGCAGTGCCCATGGCCTGTCCCTGCTGCATCCCCGGCACTGCCACCCCCAGGGCTGTGCCCGGCCCCGAGAGCACTCAGGCCCTGCAGCAACACCAGGGCCACCAGGGCAGCGGGGCAGGGCCACGGCAGCAGCACTGGCAACACCAAGTGCTGCTGCTGCTGCTGGGCACAGCTGCTGGGCCAGCCCTGATCTGCCCCAGCTCTGCACACAGACATTGCTGCTGCAGCTCCAGAGAAGGCAACAAAAGGGCATCTCTGCAGAAAACTCTGCTGGGAGATCCTTTAGTTCCTATAAAGCCCTCGAGAGTGCAGCCCCTCATTGACACAGTCTATGGCCATTGGGAAGATGGAGAGAAAAAAAAGAGAAATAGCACAGACAATGACATTTCTTTGTGAGCAATATGGAACAAATAAAGAAAAGAAAGCAAAAAACTAAACCAACAAGAATATCAAAGATTATTTTTATTACAAATAAATTGTAAAAACAGGCTAACAGTTTAATGTTCCTGTAAGCATCCCATCATCAGTCTCCACACTGAAGCTTTGAGCTGCTTGTTCCTCAGGCTGTAGATGATGGGGTTCAGGGCTGGAGGCAACACTGAGTACAGAACTGACACTGCAAGATCCACGGATGGGGAGGACGTGGAGGGGGGCTTCAATTGAGCAAATATTCCAGTGCTGAGGAACAGGGAGAGCACGGCCAGGTGAGGGAGGCAGGTGGAAAAGGCTTTGTGCCGTCCCTGCTCAGAGGGGTTTCTCAGCACGGCCCTGAAGATCTGCACATAAGAGAAAACAATGAACACAAAACATCCGAGTCCTAAACATACACTGACAGCGATGAGCCCAAGTTCCCTGAGGTTAGAGTGTGAGTAGGAGAGCTTGAGGATCTGAGGGATTTCACAGAAGAACTGGCCCAGAGCATTGCCATGGCACAGAGGCAGGAAAATGCATTGGCTGTGTGCAACAGTGAATAGAGAAAGGCACTGGCCCAGGCAGCTGCTGCCATGTGGGCACAAGCTCTGCTGCCCAGGAGGGTCCCGTAGTGCAGGGGTTTGCAGATGGACACGTAGCGGTCGTAGCACATGATGGTCAGGAGGAAATACTCTGCTGAGATGAAGAACACAAAAAGAATAGTTGGACTGCATATCCAGTGTAGGAGATGTTCCTGGTGTCCCAGAGGGAATTGTGAATGGCTTTGGGGACAGTGGTGCAGATGGAGCCCAGGTCGCTGAGGGC
>JANCRA010000575.1:0-27421 GCA_024362935.1 Setophaga petechia | reverse complement strand
GAGGGGATTTGGGGGATCCCAAGGGGAAAAATGGGATTTGGGGGATCCCAGATGGGATTTGGGGGATCCCACAGGAATGGAGGGAATGTGGGGGATCCTGAGGGGCCCCAGATTGGGATGGGAATTGGGATCAGGATCGGGATTGGGGTCAGGATCAGGATCAGGGTCGGGATTGGGGTCAGAATCAGGATTGGGATTGGGGCTGGGATCAGGATCGGGATCAGGGTCAGGATCAGGTTCAGGGATCATTTTTAGGATCGGGTTCACTCCTCACCGTCCTGCCCCTGGCGCTCAGGCCCAGCTCAGGGATCAGGGCTGGGATCAGGATTGGGATCAGTTTGGGATTGGGATTGGGGTCAGGATCAGGATGGGATTGGTTTGGGGATGTGGATGGGTTTGGGATCGTGTTCAGGGATCATTTTTAGGATCGGGATGGGATCAGGCTCAGGGATCATTTTTGGGATCGGTTTTGGGGTTCCCTCCTCACCGTCCTGCCCCTGGCGCTCAGGGCCCAGCTCAGGGATCAGGACTGGGATCAGGACTGGGATCATGTTCAGGGATCATTTTTAGGATTGGGGTCGGGATCAGGCTCAGGGATCATTTTTAGGATCGGGGTCATGCTCAGGGATCATTTTTAGGATTGGGATCATGCTCAGGGATCATTTTTAGGATTGGGGTCGGGATCAGGTTCAGGGATCATTTTTAGGATCAGGATCATGCTCAGGGATCATTTTTAGGATCAGGTTTTGGGGTTCCCTCCTCACCGTCCTGCCCCGGGCGCTCAGGGCCCAGCTCAGGGATCAGGGCTGGGATCAGGCTCAGGGATCATTGTTAGGATCGGGATCAGGATCAGGCTCAGGGATCATTTTTAGGATCAGGATCAGGCTCAGGGATCATTGTTAGGATCGGGATCAGGCTCAGGGATCATTTTTAGGATCGGGATCATGTTCAGGGATCATTTTTAGGATCAGGTTTTGGGGTTCCCTGCTCACCGTCCTGCCCCGGGCGCTCAGGGCCCAGCTCAGGGATCAGGGACGGGATCAGGGCTGGGATCAGGCTCAGGGATCATTTTTAGGATTGGGGTCAGGATCATGCTCAGGGATCATTTTTAGGATTGGGATCAGGCTCAGGGATCATTTTTAGGATCAGGTTTGGGGTTCCCTGCTCACCGTCCTGCCCCGGGCGCTCAGGGCCCAGCTCAGGGATCAGGGACGGGATCAGGATTGGGATCAGGCTCAGGGATCATTTTTAGGATCGGGATCAGGATCATATTCAGGGATCACTTTTAGGATCGGGGTCATGTTCAGGGATCATTTTTAGGATCGGGATCGTGTTCAGGGATCATTTTTGGGATTGGTTTGGGGTTCCCTGCTCACCGTCCGGCCCCGGGCGCTCAGGGCCCAGATCAGGGATCGGGGCTGGGATCAGGACTGGGATCAGGCTCAGGGATCATTTTTAGGATCGGGATCAGGCTCAGGGATCATTTTTAGGATCGGGATCAGGCTCAGGGATCATTTTTAGGATCGGGGTCGGGATCATGCTCAGGGATCATTTTTAGGATCGGTTTGGGGTTCCCTGCTCACCGTCCTGCCCCGGGCGCTCAGGGCCCATCTCCAGTTCTCCCGCATGTTCCGGTACCAGTTCAGGGCTCCCCTGGGAAATCCCAAAACGAGAACCGGGGAGGATCCCAGGGGATCCGGGATCCCGGGGCAGGGATCGGGGTGATCCCGGATTTCGGGGGATTTAGGATCAGGGATTTGGGATTTTTTTGGGATTTGGGCTTTAAGATCAGGGATTTGGGATTTTTTTGGGATTTGGGATTTGGGTTTAGGATCAGGGATTTGGGATTTTTTTGGGATTTGGGATTTGGGCTTTAGGATCAGGGATTTGGGAATTTTTTGGGATTTGGGATTTGGGCTTTAGGATCAGGGATTTGGGATTTTGGGGATTTGAGCTTTAGGATCAGGGATTTGGGATTTTTTGGGATTTGGGATTTGGGATCAGGGATTTGGGGTTTGGGATTCAAGATTCAGGATTTAGGATCAGGGATTTGGGATTTTGGGGATTTGGGCTTTAGGATCAGGGATTTGGGATTTTTTTGGGATTTGGGATTTGGGCTTTAGGATCAGGGATTTGGGATTTTTGGGGATTTGGGATTTAGGATCAGGGATTTGGGATTTTTTTAGGATTTAGGATCAGGGATTTTTTTAAATTTGGGATTTAGGATCAGGGATTTGGGGTTTGGCATTCAAGATTCAGGATTTCGGATCAGAGATTTGGGATTTTTGGGGATTTGGGATTTGGGCTTTAGGATCAGGGATTTGGGATTTTTTTGGGATTTCAGCTTTAGTATCAAGGATTTGGGATTTTTGGGGATTCGGGATTTGGGCTTTAGGATCAAGGATTTGGGATTTTTGGGGATTTGGGATTTAGGATCAAGGATTTAGGATATTTGGGATTTGGGCTTTAGGATCCGGGATTTGGGATTTTTTTGGGGTTTGGGATTTGGGTTTTAGGATCAGGGATTTGGGATTTTGGGGATTTAGGATTTGGGGTTTAGGATCAGGGATTTGGGATTTTTTTGGGATTTGGGATTTTGGCTTTAGGATCAGGGATTTGGGGGTTGACATTTTGGGGATTTTTTTGATTCAGAGTTTGGAATTTGGGATTTTTTTTATTTGGCTTTAGGATCAGGGATTTGGGATTTGGGGTTTGGGATTTTTTTGGATTTGGCCTTTGGGATCAGGGATTTTTTTGGTATTTGGGCTTTAGGATCAGGGATTTGGGATTTTTGGGGATTTAGGATTTGGGTTTTAGGATCAGGGATTTGGGATTTTTTTGGGGATTTGGGATTTGGGATTTGGGGGTTGCAATTTTGGGGATTTTTGGGATTCAGAGTTTGGAATTTGGGGTTTTTTTTGGGATTTGTGCTTTAGGATCAGGGAATTCGGATCAGGGATTTGGGATTTTTGGGGATTTAAGATTTGGGCTTTAGGATCAGGGATTTGGGATTTTTTGGGGATTTGAGATTTGGGGTTTGGGATTTTTTTTTTAATTTGGGCTTTAGAATCGGGGATTTGGGATTTTTTTTCTGGGATTTAGGATTTGGGCTTTAGGATCAGGGATTTGGGATTTTTTTGGGATTCAGGATCAGGGATTTTTTTAAATTTGGGATTTAGGATCAGGGATTTGGGGTTTGGGATTTTTTTGGATTTGGGCTTTAGATTCAGGGATTTGGGATTTTTGGGGTATTTGGGCTTTAGGATCAGGGATTTGGGATTTTGGGGATTTAGGATTTGGGATTTAGGATCAGGGATTTGGGATTTTTTTGGGATTTGGGATCAGGGATTTGGGGGTTGCGATTTTGGGGATTTTTGGGATTCAGTTTGGAATTTGGGTTTTTTTGGATTTGGGCTATAGGATCAGGGAATTCGGATCAGGGATTTGGGATTTTTGGGGATTTAGGATTTGGGATTTAGGATCAGGGATTTGGGATTTTTTGGGGATTTGAGATTTGGGGTTTGGGATTTTTTGGATTTGGGCTTTAGGATCGGGGATTTAGGATTTTTCTGGGATTTAGGATTTGGCCTTTAGGATCAGGGATTTGGGATTTTTTTTGGGATTTAGGATCAGGGATTTTTTTAAATTTGGGATTTAGGATCAGGGATTTGGTGTTTGGGATTTTTTTGGATTTGGGCTTTAGATTCAGGGATTTGGGATTTGGGCTTTAGGATCAGGGATTTGGGATTTTTGGGGTATTTGGGCTTTAGGATCAGGGATTTGGGATTTTGGGGATTTAGGATTTGGGATTTAGGATCAGGGATTTGGGATTTTTTTGGGATTTGGGATCAGGGATTTGGGGGTTGCGATTTTGGGGATTTTTGGGATTCAGTTTGGAATTTGGGGTTTTTTTGGATTTGGGCTATAGGATCAGGGAATTCGGATCAGGGATTTGGGATTTTTGGGGATTTAGGATTTGGGCTTTAGGATCAGGTATTTGGGATTCTTTGGGGATTTGAGATTTGGGGTTTGGGATTTTTTTGGATTTGGGCTTTAGGATCGGGGATTTGGGATTTTTTTGGGATTTAGGATTTGGGCTTTGGGATCAGGGATTTGGGATCGACCCCAGACGCCCCAGATCCCACCTGAACCCGGATTTCCGGAACTGCAGGATGTAATGCTGCAGCACGGCCGGGGGCAGCAGGCGGCTCTCGGGGGGATCCTCGGGTGACCCCACCAGGAGACCCCCCTGGGAACGGAGGGATCCACCCAAAACGGGGTCCCCAGATCCCTCAGGATCCCACAGATCCGGCAGGAACGCCCTCGGCATTCCCAAGATCCGTCAGGATCACCCCAGATCCCACAGGATCGCCCCAGATCCCACTGGATTTCCCCCATTCCCAGAATCTCCCAATTCCCAGAATCCCCCAAATCCAACAGGATCCTCCTGATCCCAGGGGATCCCCAAATCCCACAGGATCTCCCCCGAATCGCACAGAATCACCCTCAGATCCCACAGGATCCCCCAGATCCCACCGGATCTCCCCCAAATCCCATCCCACCGGATCTCCCCCAAATCGCACAGAATCACCCTCAGATCCCACAGGATCCCCCAGATCCCACAGGATCCCCCCCAAATCCCACCGGATCTCCCCCAAATCGCACAGAATCGCCCCCAAATCCCACAGGATCTCCCCAGACCCCATTGGATTTCCCAAATCCCACAGGATCTCCCCAGACCCCACAGGATCCCCCCAAATCCCACAGGATCTCCCCAGATCCCACAGGATCCCCCCAAATCCCACAGGATCTCCCCAGATCCCACAGGATCTCCCCAAATCCCACAGGATCCCCCAGATCCCACCGGATCGCCCCCAAATCCCACAGGATCTCCCCAGACCCCATTGGATTTCCCAAATCCCACAGGATCCCCCCAGAATCCCACAGGATCTCCCCAGATCCCACCGGATCCCCCAAATCCCACAGGATCTCCCCCAGACCCCACAGGATCTCCCCAGACCCCACAGGATCTCCCCCAAATCCCACAGGATCCCCCCCAAACCCCACAGGATCTCCCCCAAATCCCACAGGATCTCCTAAATTCCACCAGATCCCCCAAATCCCACAGGATCCCCCCAAATCCCACAGGATCCCCCAGATCCCACAGGATCCCCCAAATCCCACAGGATCCCCCCAAATCCCACAGGATCTCCCCAGACCCCACAGGATCTCCCCCAAATCGCACAGGATCTCCCCCATGGCCCGGAATCCCCAAGTTTCCCCCATTCCCAGGATCCCCGAAATCCCAGGGGATCCCCCCATTCCTGGAATCCCCAAATCCCACAGGATCCCCCCATTCCCAGGAGATTTAGGATCCGTTCCCAGGGGGATCCCCCAAATCCCAGGAGATCCCCCATTCCCACGGGATCCCCCCAAATCCCAGAGGATCCCCCAGATCCCACCAGATCCCCCGACCCCAGGATCCCCTCGATCCCAGGGGGATCCCCCAAATCCCAGGGATCCCCCATATCCCAGAGGATCCCCCAGATCCCAGGGATCCCCTATTCCCACCAGATCCCCCAAATCCCAGGGAATCTCCAATCTCAGAATCTCCCATTCTCAGGGGATCCCCCATTCCCAGAATCCCCCCAAATCCCAGAGTCTCCCCCAGATCCAAGGGATCCCCCATTCCCAGATTCCCCCAAATCCCAGAATCCCCCCAGATCCTACAGGATCCCCCATTCCCATGGGATCCCCCCTTTCCAGAGGACCCCCAGATCTCAGGATCCCCCCATTCCCAGAATCCCCCCAGATCCCAGAGGATCCCCCCAGATCCCAGGGATCCCCCATTCCCGACCTCTCTCCCGGACGCGGCGCACGTCGAGGTCGAAGGGCAGCCGATCCTGCGGGATCAGGGGATCAGATTCCAGGGAATCCCCACAGCCCCAGGGGGTTTGGGATCGCCGGGGGACAGATCCCAGAAATCCCAGAAATCCCAGAAATCCCAGAAATCCCAGAAATCCCAGGAAAACAACGGGATCCGGGATGGTCCCAGAGCGAGGGATCCCGTTGGAGGCTCCAGAAGGACTCTGGGATTTCCTGATCCTTTGGGATCCCAGGCCAGACCCTCAGCCCACCCCGATCCCAATCCTGATCCCAATCCCAATCCTGATCCCAATCCTAATCCTGATTCCGATCCCAATCCCAATCCTGATCCTTATTTTGATCAGATTCCTGATCCCAATCCTAATCCCAAACCCAATCCCAATCCCAATCCCAGTCTTGATCCCAACTCCATCCTGATCCCATCCTAATCCCAATCCCAATCCCGACCTCTATCCCATCCCAATTCCAATCCCATCCTGATCCTGATCCCATTCCAATCCTGATGCCAACTCTGATCCCAATCCCGATCCTAATCCTAATCCCAATCCCAATCCCAATACCAGTCCTGACCCCGACTCCATCCTAATCCCATCCCGATCCCAATCCTGACCTCAATCCCAGTCCCAATTCCATCCCAGTCCCATCCCCATACTGATCCTGATCCCAATTCCAGTCCCAGTCCTGACCCCAACTCGATCCTAATCCTGATCCCAATCCTAATCCTGACCTCAATCCCCATCCCCATTCCAATCCCATCCTGATCCCGCTCCCATCCCAATCCCAATCTCAATCCCAATCCCAATCCCAATCCTGATCCCAATCCCCATCCCCATTCCCAGTCTCAGTCCCCATCACAATCCCAATCCCAACATCGATCCCATTCCCTATCCCAATCCTGATCCCAATCCTGATCCCAATCCCGATCCTGATCCTTATTTTGATCAGATTCCTGATCTCAATCCTAATCCCAAACCTATTCCCAATCCCATCTCAACCCTGATCTCAATCCTAATTCCAGTCTCAATCTTGATCCTAATCCCAATCCCAATCCCAGTCCTGACCCCGACTCCATCCTAATCCCATCCCAATCCCGATTCTGATCCTGACCTCAATCCCCATCCCGATTCCAATCCCATCCTGATCCTGCTCCCATCCCAATCCTGATCCCGATTTTGATCCCAATCCCAATCCCGTTCCTGATCCCAATCCCAACCCCAATCCTGATCCCCATCCCCATTCCCAGTCTCAGTCCCCATCACAATCCCAATCCCAACCTCGATCCCATTCCCCATCCCAATCCCGATCCCAATCCTGATCCCGATCCCAATCCCAATCTCACTGTGGATCCCAATCCCATCCCCATCCCCAGTCCCAATCCCAATCCCAATCCCAATCCCAATCCCAATCCCAGTCCTGACCCCGAATCCATCCTAATCCCATCCCGATTCCAATCCCGATCCTGACCTCAATCCCCATCCCAATCCCGATCCCAATCCTGATCCCGATCCCAATCCCCATGCCCATCCCCAACCTCAGTCCCCATCACAATCCCAATCCCAACCTCGATCCCAATCCCAATCCCGATCCCAATCCTGATCCCAATCCAGATCCTAATCCCAATCCCAATCCCAATCCCAGTCCTGACCCCAACTCCATCCTGATCCCGCTCCCATCCCAATCCTGATCCCAACTCTGATCCCAACCCTAATTCTAATCCCAAACCCAATCCCAGTCCTGATTTTGATCCCAATCCCAATCCCAATCCCAATCCCAATCCCGATCCCAGATCCCATTCCCTATTCCCAATCCCAAATCCCAGATCCCAGGTCCCAGGTCCCGGGATCACCTCGGGGCTGGAGGATCGGATCAGGATCTTCAGGGTCCTCCCGATGTCCTTCTCCAGCTCCGCCTCTGCCACGCCCTAAAACAGCGGGAAAAACCCCAAAAACACCAGGACTGACCCCAAAAACACCGGGATAACCCCAAAACCAGCGTGAAAAAACCCCCAAAACACCGGGATTGACCCCAAAACACCGGGATAACCCCAAAACCAGCGTGAAAAAACCCAAAAAACACCAGGACTGACCCCAAAAACACCGGGATAACCCCAAAAGCAGCGGGAAAAAACCCAAAAACACAGGGATCGACCCCAAAAACACCGGGATAACCCCAAAACCAGCGGGAAAAAACCCCAAAACACTGGGATTGACCCCAAAAACACCGGGATTTTTTGGGGATTTAGGATTTGGGCTTTAGGATCAGGGATTTGGGATTTTTTTGGGATTTAGGATCAGGGATTTGGGGTTTGGGCTTTAGGATCAGGGATTTGGGATTTTTTTGGGATTTGGGATTTAGGATCAGGCATTCAGGATTTGGGATTTAAGATCAGGGATTTGGGATTTTTTCTAAATTTGGGCTTTAGAATCAGTGATTTGGGATTTTCTCTGGGATTTAGGATTTGGGCTTTAGGATCAGGGATTTGGGATTTTTTTGGGATTTAGGATCAGGGATTTGGGGGTTGGGATTTTTTTGGATTTGGGCTTTAGAATCAGGGATTTGGGATTTGGGCTTTAGGATCAGGGATTTGGGATTTTTTTGGGATTTGGGCTTTAGGATCAGGGATTTGGGATTTTTTTGGATTTGGGATTTTTTTGGGGTTTAGGATTGGGGTCTCACCGGTTCCTGGAAGTAGAGCTGGTAATCGAATTCCGGGATCCGGCTCAGCCTCTCCAGGACGTCGGAATTGGGGTCGGGCGGCTGGAACGGCGTGTTCAGAACAGCCACGGCCCTATAAATTATATAGGGGATTTATAGGGGATTTATGGGGGATTTGTGGGGGATTTATTGGGGATTTTATATGGGATTTATAGGGATTTATTGGAGATTTTATGGGGGATTTATTGGGGATTTTATAGGGGATTTATTGGGGATTTTTAATGGGATTTATAGGGGATTTATTGGGGATTTTTAATGGGATTTATTGGGGATTTATAGGAGATTTTATAGGACATTTTATAGGGGATTTATGGGGGATTTATGGGGGGTTTTTGGGATTTATGGGGGATTTATTGGGGATTTTATAGGGGATTTATGGGGGATTTTTAATGGGATTTATGGGGGATTTATGGGGGATTTATAGGGGATTTTATAGTGGATTTATTGGGGATTTATTGGGGATTTATTGGGGATTTTATACTGGATTTATAGGGGATATATAAGGGATTTGTAAGGGATTTTATATGGGATTTATTGGGGATTTAGAGGGGATTTATTGGGGATTTTATAGGGGATTTATAGGGATTTATTGGGGATTTATTGGGGATTTTATAGAGATTTTTCTTTATTTTGAGATTTTTGCTATGGGATTTTTCTTTATTCTGGGATTTTTGTTATGGGATTTTTATTTATTCTGGGATTTTTGCTATGGGATTTTTCTCTATTTTGGGATTTTTGTCATGGGGTTTTTATTGATTTTGGGGTTTTTATTTATTATGGGATTTTTATTATGGGATTTTTCTTTATTCTGAGATTTTTGCTATGGGATTTTTATTTATTTTGGGATTTTTGTTCTGGGATTTTTCTTTTTGATTGGATTTTTGCTATGGAAATTTTCTTTATTCTGGGATTTTTGTTATGGGATTTTTATTTATTCTGGGATTTTTGCTATGGGATTTTTCTCTATTTTGGGATTTTTGCTATGGGATTTTTCTCTATTTTGGGATTTTTGTCATGGGGTTTTTTTATTGATTTTGGGATTTTCCTTATGGGATTTTTATTTATTATGGGATTTTTATTCCATCATTGCTATTTATTGTGGCTTTTTCATTATGGGATTTTTATAAATCATGGGATTTTTATTATGGGATTTTTATTGATCTTGGGGTTTTTGTTGTGGGGTTTTTATCAATTTTGGGGTTTTTCTTGTGGGGTTTTTATTGATCTTGGGATTTTTGTCATGGGGTTTTTATTTATTACGGGATTTTTGTTATGGGATTTTTATTTTTTATGGAGTTTTTTTTTTATTCTAGGATTTTTGCTATAGGGTATTTATTATGGGATTTTTGTTATGGGGTTTTTATTTATTCAGGGATTTTCAGTATAGGATTTTTATTATGGGATTTTTTTTACGGGATTTTTATTTATTCTGGGATTTTTATTATGGAATTTTTGTTATAGGATTTTTATTTATTCTGGGATTTTTGATATGGGATTTTTAGAAATTATGGGATTTTTGTTATGGGATTTTTCTTTATTTTGAGATTTTCAATATGGGATATTTCTTTATGACAGGATTTTTGCTATGGGATTTTCCTTTATTTTGGGATTTTTGCTATGGGATTTTCCTCTATTTTGGGATTTTTGTCCTGGTGTTTTCATTGATTTTGGGGTTTTGGTCCCGTTCTCACCGGACGCGCTCGGGGTAGAACAGAGCCACGTTCCAGGCCATGGCCCCGCCCCAGTCGTGGCCAACCAGGATCACCTGCGGGATTCCCTGCGGAGAGGGGACAAATCCCCAAAAAAACCCCAAAATCCCCAAATCCCAAAAATCCCAAATCCAAAAAACCCCAACGCCAAAAAATCCCAAAGGCCCAAAACCACCAAATCCCAAAAATCCCCTAAATTCCAAACCCCAAATCCCCAAAATCCCCAAATCCCAAAAACCCCAAATCCAAAAAACCCCAACGCCAAAAATCCCAAATGCCCAAAAACCCCAAATCCCAAAACACAACCCCTGAATTCCAAACCCCAAATCCAAAAAAATCCCCAAAATCCCCAAAAATCTCAAACCCAAAACACAAACCCCAAAGCCCAAAATCCAAATCCCCAAAATCCCAGATCCCAAACTCCCAAACCCCAAACTCCCAAATCCCAAAAATCCCCCAAATCCCAAATTCCCAAACACCCCAAATACCAAAAATCCCAAATCCCTAAAACCCAAACCACAAATTCCAAAAATCCCAATTCCCAAACCCCAATTCCCAAAAATCCCCAAATCCCAAAAACCCCAAATCCAAAAAACCCAAATGCCAAAAATCCCAAAGGCCCAAAACCACCAAATCCCAAAAATTCCCTAAATTCCAAACCCCAAATCCCCAAAATCCCCCAAATCCCAAACCCAAATCCCAAATTGCCAAACCCCAAACATCCCAAATCCCAAAAAATCCCAGATCCTCACCCCCAGATCCCAGATCCTGTGTCTCAAATTTCCAAATCCCAAAAATCCCAAATCCCAAATCCCCAAACCACAAATTTCAAAAATCCCAAATCGCTAAAGCCCAAACCCCAAATCCCAAAAATCCCAAATCCCCAAATCCTAAACCTCAAATCCCCAAAATCCCAAATCCCTAAACACCAAACCTCAAATCCCAAAAATCCCAAACCCCCAAACCACAAATTCCAAATTCCCAATCCCAAATCCCAATTCCCAGAAATCCCCAAATCCCAAATCCCCAAATCCAAAAAACCCAAATGCCAAAAATCCCAAATGCCAAAACTGCCAAATCCCAAAAATCCCCTAAATTCCAAACCCCAAATCCCAAAAATCCCCCAAATCCCAAAACTCCCAAACTCCCAAATTCCCAAATCCCAAAAATCCCCAAAATTCCAAATCGCCAAACCCCAAACATCCCAAATCCCAAAAATCCCAGATCCTCACCCCCAAATCCCAGATCTCGTGTCTCAAATTCCCAAATCCCAAAAATCCCAAATCCCCAAACCCCAAACCACAAATTCCAAAAATCCCAAAACCCCAAACCACAAATCCCAAATCCCAAACCCCAATTCCCAAAAATTCCCAAATCCCAAAAACCCCAAATCAAAAAAACCCAAATGCCAAAAATCCCAAAGGCCCAAAAACCCCAAATCCCAAAACACAACCCCTGAATTCCAAATTCCAAAAAATCCCCCAAATCCCAAAAATCTCCAACTCCCAAATCCCAAAAATCCCCAAAACCCCCAAAACCCCAAATCCCAAATTCCCAAACCCCAAACATCCCAAATCCCAAAAATCCCAGATCCTCACCCCCAAATCCCAGATCTCGTGTCCCAAATTCCCAAATCCCGAAAATCCCAAATCCCTGAACCCCAAACATCAAATCCCAAAAATCCCAAATCCCCAAACTCCAAAAATCACAAATCCCAAATCCCAAACCCCAATTCCCAAAAATCCCCAAATCCCAAAAACCCCAAATCCAAAAAAACCGCAACGCCAAAAATCCCAAATGCCCAAAAACCCCAAATCCCAAAACACAACCCCTGAATTCCAAACCCCAAATCCCAAAAATCCCCAAAATCCCAATCCCAAATCCCAAATTCCCAAATCCCAAAAATCCCCCAAATCCCCAAAAACCCAAATCCCAAACTGCCAAACCCCAAACATCCCAAATCCCAAAAAATCCCAGATCCTCACCCCCAAATCCCAGATCCCGTCTCTCAAATTCCCAAATCCCGAAAATCCCAAATCCCTGAACCCCAAACCTCAAATCCCCAAAATCCCAAATCCCCAAACCACAAATTCCAAAAATCCCAAATTGCTAAAGCCCAAACCCCAATTCCCAAAAATCCCAAATCCCAAATCCCCAAACCTGAAATCCCAAAAATCCCAAACCCCAAACCACAAATCCCAGATCCCAAATCCCAAACCCCAAATCCAAAAAATCCCTCAAATCCGAAATCTCAAATCCCCAAACCCCAAATCCCGAATATCCCAAATCACAAATCCCAAAAATCTCCCAAACCCCAATTCCCAAAAATCCCCCAAATCCCAAATCCCCAAAATCCCCAAAATCCCCAAAATCCCAGACCCGAATCCTCAAACCCCAAATCCCCAAAATCCCAAATCCTCACCAGTTTATCCAGGAAAGTGATGAAATCCTGGGAAAAGGACGGGAGCGGGATCAGTGGGATTAGGATCAGATCCCGTTGGGATTATTTGGATTATTGGGATCAGGAGGATCAGATTGGGATTGGGATTATTTGGATCGGGATCAGTGGGGTCGGGATCAGATCCTGTTGGGACTATTGAGATCATTGGGATTATTGGGATTATTTGGATCATTGGGATTATTGGGATCAGTGGGATCAGGATCATATTGGGATTGGGATTATTGGGATTGGGATTATTTGGATTGGGATTATTGGGATCAGTGGGATCGTTGGGATTATTGGGATCATTGGGATCATTGGGATCATTGGGATAGTGGGATCAGGATCAGATTGGGATTGGGATTATTTGGATCGAGATCAGTGGGGTCGGGATCAGATCCCATTGGGATTATTGGGATCATTGGGATTATTGGGATTATTTGGATTGGGATTGTTGGGATTATTGGGATTATTGGGATTATTTGGATTATTTGGATTATTTGGATTAGTGGCGTCAGACCCCATTGGGATTGGGATCATTGGGATTATTTGGATTATTTGGAATATTGGGATCATTGGATCATTGGGATCAGCGGCATTGGGATCAGATTGGGATTGGGATTATGGGATTGAGATCAGTGGGGTTGGGATCAGACCCTGTTGGATTATTTGGATCATTGGGATTGGGGTTATTGGGATTATTTGGATCAGTGGGATCGGATCAGACCCCGTTGGGACTGGGATCATTGGGATTTGGGGTTATTGGGATTGGGATCATTGGGATCAGTGTGATTATTTGGATTATTGGATTATTTGGATCAGCGGGATCAGAGGATCAGATTGGGATTGGGATTATTGGGATCATTGGGATCAATGGGATTATTTGGATTATTGGATCAGTGGGATCAGATTGGGATTGGGATTATTGGGATTGAGATCAGTGGGTTGGGATCAGACCCCGTTGGGATTATTGGGATCATTTGGATTGGGGTTATTTGGGTTATTGGGATTATTGGGATTATTGGATCATCGGGATCATTGGGATTATTGGGATCAGGAGGATCAGATTGGGATTGGGATTATTTGGATCGGGATCAGTGGGGTCGGGATCAGATCCCGTGGGATTATTGGGATCATTTGGATTGGAGTTATTGGGATTATTGGATTATTGGGATCATTGGATCATTGGGATTATTTGGATTATTGGGATCAGGAGGATCAGATTGGGATTGGGATTATTTGGATCGGGATCAGTGGGGTCGGGATCAGATCCCGTTGGGACTATTGAGATCATTGGGATTATTGGGATCATTGGATCATTGGGATTATTGGGATCAGTGGGATCAGGATCAGACCCCGTTGGGATTGGGATCATTGGGATCATTGGGATCAGGATCATATTGGGATTGGGATTATTTGGATTGGGATTATTTGGATCAGTGGGATCGTTGGGATCATTGGGATTATTGGGATCAGTGGGATCAGGATCAGATTGGGATTGGATTATTTGGATCGAGATCAGTGTCGGGATCAGATCCCATTGGGATTATTGGGATTATTGGGATTGGAGTTATTGGGATTATTTGGATTATTGGGATTATTGGATCATTGGATTATTGGGATCAGTGGGATTAGGATCAGATTGGATTGGGGCTATTTGGATCGAGATCAGTGGGTCGGGATCAGATCCCGTTGGGACTATTGAGATCATTGGGATTATTGGGATCATTTGGATCATTGGGATTATTGGGATCAGTGGGGTCAGAATCAGACCCCGCTGGGATTGGGATCATTGGGATCAGCGGGATCAGGATCATATTGGGATTGGGATTATTTGGATTGGGATTATTTGGATCAGTGGGATCGTTGGATAATTGGGATCATTTGGATCATTGGATCAGTGGGATCAGGATCAGATTGGGATTATTGGATCGAGATCAGTAGGGTTGGATCAGATCCTGTGGGATTATTGGGATTATTGGGATTATTTGGATTATTTGGATCAGTGGGATCGGGATCAGACCCCGTTGGGATTATTGGGATCAGGGCTTGGGATTATTGGGATTATTTGGATTGGATTATTTGGATCAGTGGGATCGGGATCAGACCCCGTTGGATTGGGATCATTGGGATTTGGGGTTATTGGGATCATTGGGATTATTGGGATCAGATCCCGTTGGGATTGGGATCATTGGGATCATTTGGATTATTGGGATTATTTGGATTATTGGGATCAGGATCAGATTGGGATTATTTGGATCGAGATCAGTGAGGTCGGGATCAGATCCTGTCGGGATTGGGATCATCGGATCATCGGGATTATTGGGATTATTGGGATCATTGGATTATTTGGATCATTGGGATCATTGGGATTATTGGATTATTGGGATCTGCGGGATCAGGATCAGATTGGGATTAGGATTATTGGGAATGGGATTATTTGGATCGAGATCCGTGGGGTCAGGATCAGACCCTGTTGGGATTGGGATCATTGGGATCATTGGATTATTTGGATTATTTGGATTATTTGGATTATTGGGATTATTGGGATTATTGGGATCAGTGGGATCAGGATCAGATTGGGATGGATCATTGGGATTGGATTATTGGGATCGAGATCAGATCCCGTTGGGATTATTGGATCAATGGGATCGGATCAGGATCAGATCAGGACTGGAATCATCGGGATCAGATCCCTTGGGATCGGCCCCTCCAAGCCCCAGAATTCCCAAAATTCCCGGAATTCCCGGAATCTCTCACCTGGCAGATCTGCTCCTGGAATATTCCGAAATGTCTGGGGAGAAAAAATTCCTGGAGTTTCTTTTCCATGAATTTTTCTTTTCCATGAATTTTCTTTTCATGAATTTTTTTTTCGGGATTTTTTTCCCATCTTTTTTCCCAAGATTTTTTTCCCATTATTTTTTCCCATTATTTTTTTTCCATTATTTTTTCCCAAAATTTTTTCCCATTATTTTTTTCCATGATTTTTTTCCCCATGATTTTTATTTCCATATTTTCCCTTTCCCCCCCCAATGATTTTCTTTTCTCACAAATTTTTTTCCGTTTTTCTTTTTTCCCATTAATTTTTCTCCCCCATCCCAAAATCCCATTCCTATCCCAGAATTCCGAGCCCATCCCAGAAATTCCAATCCCAACCTGGGAATTCCCAACCTCATCCTGGAATTCCAGAATTCCAATCCCATCCCAGAATTCCCTGAAATCCTGACCCCATTCCAGAATTCCCAGTTGATCCTGGAATTTTCAACCCATCCCTGAATTCCATTCCCACCCCGAATTCCAACCCCATCCCGGAATTCTGATCCCATCCTGGAGTTCCTGACCCCATCCCAGAATTCCCAATCCCATCTCAGAATTCCCGGCTCATTCCAGAATTCCCAATCCCATCCCAGAGATCCTGAAATTCCAACTCCATCCTGGAATTCCGATCTCATCCCAAAATCCCGACCTCATTTCTGGAATTCCCAGAATTTGGATCCCATCCCAAAATCCCGTTCCCATGTCAGAATTCCCAATCCAATCCCGGAATTCCCAGCATTCCCGACCCCCTCCAGAATTCCCAACCCAATCCCAGAAATCCTGAAATTCCAACCCCATCCCGGAATTCTGATCCCATCCCCAAAATCCCGACCCCATCCTGGAATCCTGATCCCCATCCCAGAATTCCCAAAATTCCAACCCCACCCCGAAATCCCGATCTCATCCTGGAATTCCCATCCCAGAATTCCCGAATCCTGACCCCATCCCAGAATTCCCAGTTGATCCCAGAATTCCAATCCCATCCGTGAATTCCGTTCCCACCCCAGAATTCCAATCCCATCCCAGAATTCCAATCTCATCCCCAAAATCCTGATCCCATCCTGGAATTCCTGGAATTCTGATCCCATCCCCAAAATCCCGATCCCATCCTGGAATCCTGATCACCCATCCCGGAATTCCCAGAATTCCAACCCCACCCCGAAATCCTGATCTCATCCTGGAATTCCCATCCCAGAATTCCTAGAATCCTGACCCCATCCCAGAATTCCCAGTTGATCCTGGAATTCCGAACCCATCCCTGATTTCCATTCTCATCCCAGAATTCCCAGCCCAAAATTCCGATCACACCCCGGAATTCTCAGTTGATCCAGAATTCCAACCCCCATCCCCGGAATTCCAATCCCATCCCGGAATTCCGATCCCATCCTGGAGTTCCTGACCCCATCCCAGAATTCCCAATCCCATCCCAGAATTCCCGGCTCATCCCAGAATTCCCAATCGCATCCCAGAGATCCTGAAATTCCAACTCCATCCTGGAATTCCGATCCCATCCCCAAAATCCCGACCCCATCCCGGAATTCCCGAAATTCCAACCTCATCCCGGAATTCCCGCTCCCATCCAGGAATTCCTGATCCCATCACAGAATTTCCAACAGATTCTGGAATTATCATCCTGTCCCAGCATTCCAATCCCATCCCGGAATTCCTGACCTCATTCCTGGAATTCCCATAATTCGGATCCCATCCCAAAATCCCGTTCCCATGTCAGAATTCCCAATCCCATCCCAGAATTCCCGAAATTCCAACCCCACCCCCGAAATCCTGATCCCATCCTGGAATTCCCATCCCAGAATTCCCGGAATCCTGAACCCATCCCAGAATTCCCAGTTGATCCTGGAATTCTGAACCCATCCGTGAATTTCGTTCCCACCCCAGAATTCCAATCCCATCCCCAAAATCCTGATCCCATCCTGGAATTCCCGGAATTCTGATCCCATCCCCAAAATCCCCGACCCCATCCTGGAATCCTGACCCCATCCCGGAAATCCCAAAATTCCAACCCCACCCCAAAATCCTGATCCCATCCTGGAATTCCCATCCCAGAATTCCCGGAATCCTGAACCCATCCCAGAATTCCCAGAATTCCAATCCCATCACAGAATTCCCGACCCCCTCCCAGAATTCCCAGCCTATCCCAGAATTCCGACCCCATCCTGGAATTCCTGGAATCCTGGAATCCTGGAATTCCCAGCCTGGAATTCCAATCCCATCCCAGAATTTCTGACCCCCTCTCCTGTTATTCCCGTTATCCCTGTTTGTTATTCCAGTTATTAATTCCCGTTATTAATTCCCATTATCCCCATCATTCCTGTTATTCTTGTTATCCCCGTTATTCCCGTTGTTATTCCTGTTATTATTCCCGTTATTATTCCCGTTATTATTCCTGTTATTATTCCCCTTATTCCCATTATTATTCCCGTTATTATTCCCATTATTATTCCCACTGTTATTCCCATTATTATTCCTGTTGTTATTCCCATTATTAATTCCCGTTATTCCCATTATTATTCCCATTATTATTCCCATTGTTATTCCCATTATTATATCCATTATTATTCCCATTGTTATTCCCATTGTTATTCCCATTGTAATTCCCGTTATCCCCACAATTTCCACTATTCCCGTTCCACCCTCTCCCATTATTCCCATTATCCACGCAATTCCCATAATTTCCATTATTCCGGTAAATCCTGTCATTCTTGTTATCCCCGTTATTCCCATAATTCCCATTATCCTGTAATTCCCATTGTTATTCCCGTCATTATTCCCATTATTCCCATCGCTATTCCGTTATTATTCCCATTATTATTCCCATTGCTATTCCGTTATTATTTCTGTTATTCCCGTTATTATTCCCGTTATTATTCCCGTTATTCCCATTGTCATTCCCATTATAATTCCCATTATTCCCATTGTTATTCCTGTTATTATTCCCGTTATTATTCCTGTAATTATTCCCGTTATTATTCCCATTTCTATTCCCGTTATTATTCCCGTTATTCCCATTGCTATCCCCGTTATTATTCCCATTATTATTCCTGTTATTATTCCCGTTATTATTTCTGTTATTCCCATCGCTATTCCCGTTATTATTCCCGTTATTATTCCCGTTATTATTCCCGTTATTCCCATTGTCATTCCCGTTATAATTCCCATTATTCCCATTGTTATTCCTGTTATTATTCCCGTTATTATTCCCGTTATTATTCCTGTTATTATTCCTGTTATTATTCCCGTTATTATTCCCGTTATTATTCCCGTTATTATTCCTGTTATTATTCCCGTTATTCCCATCGCTATTCCCATTGTTATTCCCATTATTATTTCCATTATTCCCATTATTATTCCTGTTATTATTCACGTTATTATTCCCATAGCTATTCCCGTTATTATTCCCATTATTCCCATTGCTATTCCTGTTATTATTCCCGTTATTATTCCCATTATTCCATTGCTATTCCTGTTATTATTCCCGTTATTATTCCCGTTATTATTTCTGTTATTCCCATTGTTATTCCCGTTATTATTCCCGTTATTCCTATTGCTATTCCCATTGCTATTCCCGTTATTATTCCTGTTATTATTCCCATTATTCCCATTGTTATTCCCGTTATTATTTCCACTGTTATTCCCATTATTATTCCCGTTATTCCCATTGTTATTCCAGTTATTATTCCCATTATTATTCCCGTTATTATTCCTGTTGTTATTCCCGTTATTATTCCCATTTCTATTCCCGTTATTATTCCCGTTATTCCCATTGCTATTCCCATTGTTATTCCCGTTATTCCCATTGCTATTCCCGTTATTATTATTGTTATTATTCCCGTTATTATTCCCGTTATTATTCCCGTTATTCCCATCGCTATTCCCGTTATTATTTCTGTTGTTATTCCCGTTATTCCATTGCTATTCCCATTGTTATTCCGTTATTATTCTTGTTATTATTCCCGTTATTATTCCCGTAATTAATTCCCGTCGTTATCAATTCCCGTGGCCGTTATCGATTCCCGCGGCCGTTATCGATTCCCGGTGTTCCGGGTGTCGCGGGCTGCAGTTCCGGTGTCTCACCGCTGGGGGCGCTGCTGTCCCCGTACCCCTTCATCTCCAGGGCGATCACGCGGAACCCGGCCCGGGCCAGCGGCGCCATCTGAGCACGGACCGGAGCTGGGGCCCCCGAAATTCCCGGGCATTCCCGGGGAATTTTCGGGGAATTTTTTTTTGGAATTTTAGGGAATTTTTTGGGATTATTTTGGAATTTTTGGGGAATTTTTGGGGGATTTTTTAGGGATTTTTTGGGGGATTTTTTCGGATTTTTTTTTGGAATTTTTGGGATTTTTTTTGAAATTTTGGGGATTTTTTTTTTATTTTTTGGGGGATTTTTTCTGGAATTTTTAGGGATTTTTTTTTAATTTTTAGGAAATTTTTTTTTTAATTTTTAGGGATTTTTTTTTAATTTTTGGGGATTTTTTGGGGATTTTTTTTGGGATTTTTTCGGAATTTTTTTGGAATTTTTGGGATTTTTTTTTTAATTTTTGGGGATTTTTTTTTGAATTTTTGGGGAATTTTTTTGGATTTTTTTGGAACTTTTGGGGATTTTGGGGGATTTTTGGGGAATTTTTTTTTGAAAACTTTGGGGGTTTCTTTGGAATTTTCAGGAATTTTTTTTTTAATTTTTTGGGATTATTTTTGGGATTTTTGGGGAATTTTTTTTTATTTTGGGGAACTTTTAGGGAATTTTTGGTGAGTTTTTTGGAAGTTTTGGGAAGTTTTTGTGATTTTTGGGATATTTTGGGATTTTATGGAATTTTGTGATTTTTTTGGAATTTTGATTTGTGTTGAGTTTTGGGGAATTTTGGGGAACTTTTAAGGGGTTGTTTTTGGAATTTGGGGATTTTGTGGAATTGTTTGGGGAATTTGTGGGGAATTTTTTGTGGGATTTTTGGGGATTTGTTGGGAGATTTTTTGGGATTTTTGGGGAGATTGTTTTGGGTATTTTTGTGGATTTTAGGGAATTTTTGTGGGATTTTGGTGATTTTTTTTGGGATTTGCAGGGAATTTATTTTCAATTTTTGGCAGAATTTTAGGCGATTTTTGGGGCAATTTTTTTTTCAATTTTGGGGGAATTTTTTGGGAATATTTTTGGGATTTTTTTGGGAATATTTTGTGGATTCTGGGTCTGACCTGGAAGCGCCAGGAGAGCCAGGACTCGGGGAATCCGTGGCACAGGCAGAGCGCCGGGCCCCGGCCCAGCTCCGCAAAGTGCAGCCGCACGCCCGGCTGGGGGAAAAACCGGAGAATAAAAAATTGGGAGAAAAAATTGGGAGGAAAAATTTGGGAGAAAAAAAATGGGAGGAAAAATTTGGAGGAAAAAATGGGAGGAAAAATTTGGGAGGAAAAAATGGGAGGAAAAATTTGGGAGAAAAAAAATGGGAGGAAAAATTTGGGAGAAAAAAATGGGAGAAAAAAATTTGGGAGAAAAAAATGGGAGGAAAAATTTGGAGGAAAAAATGGGAGGAAAAATTGGGAATTCTGCACAGAGCCAGGAAAAACGGGAAGGAACCGACATCCCGGCCCAATCCCAGAAGATCCCAGCCTGGAATCCCAGCCATTCCCAGAAGATCCCAGAAGATCCAAGGCTGGAATTCCACCCAATCCCAGTTTGCAGAAGATCCCAGTCTGGAATTCCACCCATTCCCAGTTTGCAGAAGATCCCAGCCTGGAATTCCACCCATTCCCAGATCCCAGCCTGGAATCCCAGCCATTCCCAGATCCCAGAAGATCCAAACCTGGAATCCCACCCAATCCCAGATCCCAGCCTGGATTCTCAGCCATTCCCAGATCCCAGAAGGTCCAAACCTGGAATCCCACCCATTCCAGAAGATCCCAGCCTGGATTCCCATCCATTCCTGGATCCCAGCCTGGAATTCCAGCCATTCCCAGATCCCAGAAGATCCAAGGCCGAATTCCACCCATTCCCAGATTCCAGACTGGATTCCCACCCATTCCCAGATCCCAGAAGATCCCAGCCTGGCTTCCCACCCATTCCCAAGATCCCAGTCTTAAATCTCCCCCTGTTCCCAGAAGATCCCAGAAGATCCCAGGTGGATTCTCAGCCATTCCCAGAGCCCAGAAGATCCCAGCCTGGAATCTCAGCCATTCCCAGAAGATCCCACCCATTCCCAGATCCCAGCCTGGAATTCCAGCCATTCCCAAATCCTAGAAGATCCCATCCTGAATTCCCACCTGTTCCCAGATCCCAGCCTGGAATTCCACCCATTCCCAGGTCCCGGCCTTGAATCCCAGCCATTCCCAGATCCCAGAAGATCCAAGGCCGGAATTCCAACCAATCCCAGTTTCCAGAAGATCCCAGCCTGGATTCCCAGATCCCAGAAGATCCCAGCCATTCCCAGACGATCCCAGCCTGGAATCCCAGCCATTCCCAGATCCAGAAGATCCAAGGCTGGAATTCCACCCCATTCCCAGATCCCAGCGGGAATCCCAGCCAGATCCCAGAAGATCCCAGAAGATCCCAGCTGGAATTCTGGCCATTCCCAGAACATCCCAGTGATTTCCAGATCTCAAAAGATCCCAGAGGATCCCACCCATTCCCAGATCCCAGCCTGGAGTCCCAGCCTGGATTCCCAGAAGATCCCAGCTGGAATTCTGGCCATTCCCAGAAGATCCCAGGAGATTCCATCCTGGATTCCCAGGCATTCCCAGATCCCAGAAGATTCCAGCCTGGATTCCCAGCCACTCCCAGAAGATCCCAGCCACTCCTGAATCCCAGAAAATCTCAGAAGATCCCAGCCTGGATTCCCAGCCATTCCCAGAAGATCCCAGCCACTCCCAAATGCCAAAAGATCCCAGCAGATCCCAGCCTTGAATTCCACCCATTCCCAATCCCAGAAGATCCCAGCTGGAATTCCGACCGTTCCCAGAACATCCCAGGGATTTCCAGATCTCAGAAGATCCCAGAAGATCCCACCCATTCCCAGAAGATCCCAGCCTGGATTCCCACCCATTCCCAGAAGATCCCAGCCTTAAATTCCCCCATTCCCAGATCCCAGAAGATCCCAGCTGGAATCCCAGCCATCCCCAGAAGATCCCAGATCCCAGCCTGGATTCCCAGAGGATCCCAGCCTGGATTCCCACCCATTCCCAGCAGATCCCACCAATTCCCAGATTCTGGAAGATTCCAGCCTGGATTCCCAACCATTCCCAGGAGATCCCAGCCTGGATTCCCAGCCTGGATTCCCAGAAGGTCCCAGCCTGGATTCCCAGCCACTCCCAGAAGATCCCAGCCACTCCCAAAATCCCAGAAAACCCCAGGAGATCCCAGTCTGGAATCCCAGTCATTCCCAGAAGATCCCAGAAGATCCCACCCATTCCCAGATCCCAGAAAATCCCAGAAGATCCCAGCCTGGATTCCCAGCCATTCCCAGATCCCAGAAGATCCCAGCCTGGATTCCCAGCATTCCCAGAAGATCCCAGCCACTCCCGAATCCCAGAAAATCCCAGTTTGGATTCCCAGTCTGGATTCCCAAAGGTCCCAGCCTGGATTCCCACCCATTCCCAGAAGATCCCAGCCATTCCAGATCCTAAAATATCCCAGAAGGTCCCAGCCTGGATTCACAGGTCCTAGAATATCCAAGGCTGGATTCCCACCCATTCCCAGGAGATCCCACCCATTCCCAGAAGATCCCAGGAGGTCCCAGCCTGGATTCCACCCATTCCCAGCAGATCCCAGCCTTGAATTCTGCCCATTCCCAGATCCCAGAAGATCCCAGCCTGGATTCCCACCCATTCCCAGCAGATCCCAGCCTTAAATTCCCCCCATTCCCAGATCCCAGAAGATCCCAGCTGGAATCCCAGCCATCCCCAGAAGATCCCAGGAGATCCAGCCTGGATTCCCAGAAGATCCCAGCCTGATTCCCACCCATTCTCAGAAGATCCCACCAATTCCCAGATTCTGGAAGATTCCAGCCTGCATTCCCAGCCATTCCCAGAAAATCCCAGGAGATCCCAGCCTGGATTCCCAGCCTGGATTCCCAGAAGGTCCCAGCCACCCCAAACCCCAGAAAATCCCAGAAGATCCCAGTCTGGAATCCCAGTCATTCCCAAAAGATCCCAACCATTCCCAGATCCCAGAAAATCCCAGAAGATCCCAGCCTGGAATCCCAGCCACTCCCAGGAGATCCCAGCCACTCCCGAATCCCAGAAGATCCCAGCCTGTAATCCCGGCCATTCCCAGAAGACTCCAGGGATTTCCAGATCTCAGAAGATCCCAAGGATCCCACCCATTCCCAGATCCCAGCCTGGAGTCCCAGCCTGGATTCCCAGAAGATCCCAGCCTTAAATTCCCCCCATTCCCAGATCCCAGAAGATCCCAGCTGGAATCCAGCCATTCCCAGAAGATCCCAGAAGATTCCTGCCTGGATTCCCAGCCATTCCCAGAAAATCCCAGAAGATCCCAGCCTGGAATTCCAGCAGATCCCAGCCTGGAATCCCAGCGGATCCCCTGGGATCCCGTCCGTGGCCGCTCCGTACCCGGATCCCGACGTATCCGTGCGCGACCTCGTCGGAGCGATCGGCTCCGGCTGCGGCTGCGGCGCCTCCCGGAACAGCAACTGCGGGATCGGGGAGCGGGGAGCAGGGATCGGGGATTTTGGGATTTGGGGATCAGGAATTTGGGATTTGGGGTTTGGGATCAGGGATCAGAGATTTGGGATCAGGGATTTTGGATTCAGGATCAGGGATTTGGGATTCTGGAAGTGGGATCAGGATTTGGGGGTTGGGATTTAGGATTTTTGGGATTTGGGATCAGGGATTGGAGATTTGGAATCAGGGATTTGGGCTTTGAGATCAGGGATTTGGGATGTTTTGGGATTTGGGATTTTTTATTCAGGATCAGGGATTTGGGATCAGGGATTTGGGACTTTTGGATTTGGGATTGGGATTTTTTGGGATTTGGGATTCAGATCAGGAGATTTGGGATTTGGGATTTTGGGATTTGGGGCTTTTGGGATTTTGGAATTGGGATTGGGATTTGGGATCAGGGATATGGATTTGGATTTGGGATCAGGGACTTCTGGATTTGTGGTTTGGGATTTGGGATCAGGGAGTGGAGATTTGGGATTTGGGATTTGGGATTTGGGATCAGGGATTTTGGATTCAGGATCAGGGATTTGGGATTTGGGGTTTGGGATTTGGGATCTGGGGTCTGGGATCAGGGATTTGGGATCAGGGACTTTTGGGATTTGGGATTTGGGATTTGGATCTGGTATTTGGGATTTGGGATCTGGGGTTTGGGATCAGGGACTTTTGGGATCAGGGATTTGGGGGTTTTGAGATTTGAGATTTTGGAATTGGGATCAGGGATTTGGGATCAGGGACTTTTGGGATTTGGGGGCTTGGAATCAAGGTTTGGGATTTGTGGTTTGGGATCTGGGGGTTTAGGATTTGGGTTTTGGAAGTGGGATCAGGATTTTGGATTCAGGATCAGGGATTTGGGATTTGTGGTTTGGGATTTGGGATCAGGGATTTGGGATCAAGGATCTGTGGTTTGGGATCAGGGGGTTGGGATTAAGGATTTTGGAATTGGGATCAGGATTTTGGATTCAGGATCAGGGATTTGGGATCAGGGATCAGGGATTTGGGGATTTGGGATCTGAGGTTTGGGATTTGGGATTCTGAAGTGGGGTCAGGGATTTGGGGTTTGGGATTTAGGACTTTTGGGATTTGGGATCAGGGATTTGGGGTTTGAGATCAGGGATTTGGGATTTTTGGGATTTGGAGTTTGGGATTTTTGGGAATTTGGAATTCAGATCAGGGATTTGGGATTTGGGACTTTTGGGATTTGGGATCAGGGATTAGGAATTTGGGATTTTGGGGTTTGGATCTGGACTTTTGGGTTTGGGATCAGGGATTTGGATTGTGGTTGGATCTGGGGTTTGGATCAGGGCTTTGGGATTTGGGATCAGAATTTGGGATTTGGGACTTTTGGGATTGGGATTTGGGATTTTGGACTTTGGAATTGGGATCAAGGATTTTGGATTCAGGATCAGGGATTGGGATTTGGGATCAGGGATTTTGGATTCAGGATCAGGATTTGGATCAGGGATTTGGGATCTGGTATTTGGGATTTGGGATCAGGGACTTTTGGGATTTGGGATTTGGGTTGTGGGATTTGGATCAGGGACATTTGGATCAGGGACTTTTGGGATTTGGGATCAGGATTTGGGATCAAGGATTTGGGATTGGACTTTTGGGATCAGGGATTTTGGGATTTGTGGTTTGGGATTTGGGATCAGGGATTTGGGATTTTGGAATTGGGATTGGGGACTTTTGGGATTTGTAGTTTGGGATTTGGGATCAAGGATTTGGGGTTTGTGGTTTGGGATTTGGGATCGGGGATTTGGCATCAGGGCTGCGGGAATTTGGGATCAGGGATCTGGGATTTGGGATTTGGGATCAGGGATTTGGGATTTGGGATTTTTGGATATGGGTTTGGGATTTTTGGGATTTGGGATTCAGGATCAGGAATTTGGGTTTGGGACCAGGGATTTGGATTCAGGATCAGATATCTGGGATTTGGGGTCAGGGATTTGTATTTTCAAGATATGGGGTTTGCGATTTTTTGGATTCAGATTTTGGATTTTCTGGACTCAGGTTTGGGATTTTGGATTCAGGATCAGGGATTTGGGATTTAGGATTTTGGGGTTTGGATTTTTGGGATTTTTGGGATTTGTGCCTCCCCCATCCCGGCAGCTGCAGCACCACCAGCACGAATCACCTCCATCCATGGAATCCCATGGAATGTCCCACCCGATCCCACCAGATCCCACCAGATCCCACCAGATCCCGGAATTCCAGGGCTTCTCCATACCGGATCCCGGTGATCTCCTGCAGCTCCCTCAGGGCGGATTCCGTGTCCCGGACCAGATGGTGGCCATGCCCAGGTCCCCGGCAAGAACCAGGTTCTCCTCCTGCTCATCCAGGACAATCACCTGGAAAACACAAAAAAAACCCCAAAAAACCCAAAAAAAGGGAATTTTGGGATTGTGGTGGCATCTCCCGGGGCTTCGTGTTCCTGGGAATGTTCAAGGATTCATCCCAGGATTTGGGGGATTGGACAATTCCAAATTTTCTGGGTTTTGGGTTGTGGTGGCATCTCCCAGGGCTTCAAATTCTCTGAAAATCCCAAGATTTTGGAGATGGACAATTCCAAATTTTTTGGATTTTTGGCATTGTGGTGGCATCTCCCAAGGCTTTCAAATCCCTGGGAACATCCAAGGATTTGGGGGATGGACAATTCCAAATTTTCTGGTTTTTGGGACTGTGGTGGCATCTCCCATGGCTTCAAATCCTCAGAAAATCCCAAGATTTGGGGGATGGACAATTCCAAATTTTTTGATTTTTGGATCGTGTGGCATCTGCCAAGGCTTCAAATCCCTGGAACATCCAAGATTTGGGGGATGGACAATTCGAAATTTTCTGGTTTTTTGGGATGTGGTGGCATCTCCCAAGGCTTCACATCCCCAAGAAAATCCCAAGATTTGGGGGATAGAAAACCCCAATTTTTTGGGGGGATTGTGGTGGCATCTCCCAAGGCTTCACACCCCTGAGAACATCCAAAGATTTGGGGGATGGACAAATCCAAATTTTTTGGATTTTTGGGATTGTGGTGGCATCTGCCAAGGCTTCACATTCCCGGGAACATCCAAAGATCTGGGGCATGGCCAACCCCCCATTCCCAGGGTTTTTTTGGGATTGTGGTGGCATCTCCCAAGGCTTCAATCCCTGGGAACAATCCAAGATTTGGCAGATGAAT
>JANCRA010000574.1:25000-27441 GCA_024362935.1 Setophaga petechia | reverse complement strand
GGATCGGCCCCGGCGGGGTCGGCCACGGCCCTGCCGGAGCGTCGAGAAGACGGTCGAACTTGACTATCTAGAGGAAGTAAAAGTCGTAACAAGGTTTCCGTAGGTGAACCTGCGGAAGGATCATTACCGGTGGGGCTCGGCACCGCGCGCGCGCGCGCGCGGCGTCGCTCGCACGCCCTTCTCCGTTCGCACGCTCGGCCTCCCGAGCGCCGGCCTCGGTCGGCGCCGGGGGCCACGCGCCCTTTCCCGTAAGGCCGCGCGCCGCAGCCCCAGAGAGAGAGACGGGGGCGCGCGGCACGTCTCCGGGCAGGGTTTTGTCGGGGGCCGGGTCGGAAAGGGGCCGCTCGGCGCGCGGCGAAGCGCGCCACGCGCGCCCGCCACCGTGCGCGCGGGCGGGGCTCTCCCCGCGCTACACCGCGCGTCGCGGCCGGGCCTCGAAGCGTGGCGCGCTCGCCGCCGTCGCGGTGGCCTTTTTTTTCCCCAGCCCGCCCCCGCGCCCTCGCCTTGCGCCGGTCTGCCGCCGGTCCGTCCCCGCCGGAGAGCGGGGGGGCGCGGCCGGCCCCGAGCCTCTCGCCGCCGCCGCCGCCGCGGGCGCCCCGGCGGGCTCGAGTTCTCCCGAGGCTCGGCTCCTCCTCCTCGGTGCGCGCGAGAGCAAGCCGCCCGGGTGCCGGGAGGGAGGGGTGCCCGGCACGGCCCCTCCCGGAGGCGCGCCCCGTCCCTTCCCTCGCCGCTTCGCCCGTCGAGCGACGGCCGGCCGTCCGGCCGTGGCACCCGTCGGCGGTCGATGCGCAAACGGCGAGGGAGCCGGGTTGTGGCGGGGGGCGCCTTCGGGGCTCGGAGGAGGCGGCTCCTCCGGCCCTTCCCGCACCGGGGAGCGGGGCTTCCGCCGCCCGGCGGAGTCCCGCTCTCGGGCCGAGCGGCGCCCCGCTCTCGCGCGCTAGAGGAGCTCCGAGGGCCGAGCCGCCTCCGGGCGTTCCGAGCCGCGCTCCAGGGCGCGCGCGAGCGAGCGAGCGGGCGAGCGAGAGACGCTCGGCGGTCCGGGCCCGCGTCCCCGCGCCGGCGGGGCGGGCCGAGCCGCGGCGGTCCTCTCGGGCGCGGCGCCGGGCTACTGAGGGAAACCCCGGGCCCCGAGAAAGGACGCCGCGGTGGTGGCGGCAGATGTCGGGCGCGCCCCCGCCGGCGGACGCTCCCCCGAGGGCGGCAGCGGGGGAGGCACCCCGGCGGGGCCATGCAGGTCGTTTCCCTCGCCCCAGGGCCAGGTACCTAGCGCTCCGCGCTTCGGCGGTTCCCCCCGGCTTTCCCGTCGGCGTCGTCAAACGCTGCGGGGGGCCGAAAGGGGGGCCGGCGAGCCGGGCGGCGGTTTAAAGACTCGGGCGGCTCGGCGCGGCCCCGCCGTGGCGGCGGCGGTGCCGGCGGCGGCGGCGGCGGCTGGTGTCGCCGCGGGCGGTGGTGCGGCGCCACTGAGGGGTGGGGAGCAGCTACTCCCGCCGAGCCCCTGCGGTGGTGTCCGTGGCCAGCGGCCGCGCGCTCCTCCGTCGTCGTCGTCGTCGTCCCGCCGCGCGCGCGTTGCGGGGGTAGAACCGCGCCGCGCCGGGGAGGGGCGCCCCTGCCCCCCCCTCTCCGCGGCCCGGCCTCGGCGGAGAGGCCGCGGCGCGCGGTCGGCCGCGGGGCCGACCCCCGTCCGCCTCGTCGTATACGGGCGACGCCGGCAGTAGAGCGCGCGCTCTCTGCCCTTCCTCGGTCGCGGGGTTGCGGCCGCCGGGGCCCGCCGCGCTCTCTTCCTGGGCCGCCGCTGCCGCGGCGTGTCTCGCGCGCGCGGCGCCGCGTCCGGCGCGGCCGGCGCCCCTCTGGATCTCTCTCTCTCCCCTCGACGGCCTTTCCTCCTCGAGCCGCACCGGCGGCGCCGTCCGCCGGCCGTCTCCCCGGCTCGACCGCCCGCCCGCCCGGGGGGCGAGCGCTCGGCGGGCCCTCCGTCGGCGGAGGCCCGCGAGCGCGGGCGACCCCTTGCCGAGCGGCGGCGGCGCCGCTCGACGGGTGTCCCCCTTCCCTGCGGGGACGGTCGGCCGGAAGGCGCCCGCCGTCGCCGGCGGCGGTCCCGGCCCGGGCCCCGCTCGCGGCGTCCTCCGTCACCCTCCTTCCCGGCCGCGTGCGGTCCGGAGGAAAGGCGTGCGGGGGCGGCCGCGGGGGCGCTTCCCCGCCCGGTCTCCCCGCGAAAGCGAGGAAGAGCGGGCGTTGCCCCCCGGCTCAGCCGCCGTTCCGCCTTCCCCCGCCGGGCGCGTGCCCGAGGCGAGGGGGGCCCCGACGGTGCGACGCGGCGGGCGGCGCGGTCCCGGGAGTGCGGCCCCGGCGGCGGCGGGGTCCTGCCGCCCGGCAGGCCTCGGGCGCTGGCGACGCCGGCTCGGGTCTCGGTGGCGTCCGCCTCCGGGGCCGGCGGCGGAGCG
>JANCRA010000574.1:10000-17500 GCA_024362935.1 Setophaga petechia | reverse complement strand
GTTGTCCCGGGCACCGGGGTAGACCCGGTGTCCTGCGCGCCGGGGTAGACCTGGTGTCCTGCGCGCCGGGGTAGACCTGTTGTCCTATGCCATGGGGCAGACCTGTTGTCCCAGGCACCGGGGTAGACCCGGTGTCCCGGGCCCCGAGGTAGACCTGGTGTCCCGCCGGAGCCGGGGTAGACCTGTTGTCCCAGGCACCGGGGAAGACCTGTTGCCCCGGGCCCCGCGGTAGACCCGGTGTCCTGGGCCCCGGGGTAGACCTGTTGTCCCGGGCACCGGGGTAGACCTGTTGTCCCGGGCACCGGGGTAGACCTGGTGTCCCGCTGGAGCCGGGGTAGACCTGTTGTCCCGGGCACCGGGGTAGACCTGGTGTCCTGCGCGCCGGGGTAGACCTGTTGTCCCGGGCACCGGGGTAGACCTGTTGTCCCGGGCAGCGGGGTAGACCTGGTGTCCTATGCCAGGGGGTAGACCTGTTGTCCCAGGCACCGGGGTAGACCTGGTGTCCCGATGGTCGGGGTAGACCTGGTGTCTCAGGCACCGGGGTAGACCTGGTGTCCCGCTGGAGCCGGGGTAGACCTGTGTTCCCAGGCACCGGGGTAGACCTGTTGTCCCGGGCACCGGGGTAGACCTGGTGTCCTGCGCGCCGGGGTAGACCTGTTGTCCCGGGCACCGGGGTAGACCTGTTGTCCCGGGCACCGGGGTAGACCTGGTCTCCTATGCCATGGGGCAGACCTGTTGTCCCAGGCACCGGGGTAGACCCGGTGTCCCGGGCCCCGAGGTAGACCTGGTGTCCCGCCGGAGCCGGGGTAGACCTGTTGTCCCAGGCACCGGGGTAGACCTGTTGTCCCGGGCACCGGGGTAGACCTGGTGTCCTATGCCATGGGGTAGACCTGTTGTCCCGGGCACCGGGGTAGACCCGGTGTCCCGCGCGCCGGGGTAGACCTGTTGTCCCGGGCACCGGGGTAGACCTGTTGTCCCGGGCACCGGGGTAGACCTGGTCTCCTATGCCATGGGGCAGACCTGTTGTCCCAGGCACCGGGGTAGACCCGGTGTCCCGGGCCCCGAGGTAGACCTGGTGTCCCGCCGGAGCCGGGGTAGACCTGTTGTCCCAGGCACCGGGGTAGACCTGTTGTCCCGGGCACCGGGGTAGACCTGGTGTCCTATGCCATGGGGTAGACCTGTTGTCCCGGGCACCGGGGTAGACCCGGTGTCCCGCGCGCCGGGGTAGACCTGTTGTCCCGGGCACCGGGGTAGACCTGTTGTCCCGGGCACCGGGGTAGACCTGGTCTCCTATGCCATGGGGCAGACCTGTTGTCCCAGGCACCGGGGTAGACCCGGTGTCCCGGGCCCCGAGGTAGACCTGGTGTCCCGCCGGAGCCGGGGTAGACCTGTTGTCCCAGGCACCGGGGTAGACCTGTTGTCCCGGGCACCGGGGTAGACCTGGTGTCCTATGCCATGCGGTAGACCTGTTGTCCCAGGCACCGGGGTAGACCCGGTGTCCTGCGCGCCGGGGTAGACCTGGTGTCCTGCGCGCCGGGGTAGACCTGTGTTCCCGGGCAGCGGGGAAGACCTGTTGCCCCGGGCCCCGCGGTAGACCCGGTGTCCTGGGCCCCGGGGTAGACCTGTTGTCCCGGGCACCGGGGTAGACCTGTTGTCCCGGGCACCGGGGTAGACCTGGTGTCCCGCTGGAGCCGGGGTAGACCTGTTGTCCCGGGCACCGGGGTAGACCTGGTGTCCTGCGCGCCGGGGTAGACCTGTTGTCCCGGGCACCGGGGTAGACCTGTTGTCCCGGGCAGCGGGGTAGACCTGGTGTCCTATGCCAGGGGGTAGACCTGTTGTCCCAGGCACCGGGGTAGACCTGGTGTCCCGCGCGCCGGGGTAGACCTGGTGTCTCAGGCACCGGGGTAGACCTGGTGTCCCGCTGGAGCCGGGGTAGACCTGTGTTCCCAGGCACCGGGGTAGACCTGTTGTCCCGGGCACCGGGGTAGACCTGGTGTCCTGCGCGCCGGGGTAGACCTGTTGTCCCGGGCACCGGGGTAGACCTGTTGTCCCGGGCACCGGGGTAGACCTGGTCTCCTATGCCATGGGGCAGACCTGTTGTCCCAGGCACCGGGGTAGACCCGGTGTCCCGGGCCCCGAGGTAGACCTGGTGTCCCGCCGGAGCCGGGGTAGACCTGTTGTCCCGGGCACCGGGGTAGACCTGTTGTCCCGGGCACCGGGGTAGACCTGGTGTCCTATGCCATGGGGTAGACCTGTTGTCCCGGGCACCGGGGTAGACCTGGTGTCCCGCGCGCCGGGGTAGACCTGTTGTCCCGGGCACCGGGGTAGACCTGGTGTCCTATGCCATGGGATAGACCTGTTGTCCCAGGCACCGGGGTAGACCCGGTTTCCTGCGCGCCGGGGTAGACCTGTTTTCCCGGGCACCGGGGTAGACCTGGTGTCCTATGCCATGGGGTAGACCTGTTGTCCCAGGCACCGGGGTAGACCCGGTGTCCTGCGCGCCGGGGTAGACCTGTTGTCCCGGGCAGCGGGGTAGACCTGGTGTCCCGATGGTCGGGGTAGACCTGGTGTCTCAGGCACCGGGGTAGACCCGGTGTCCTGGGCCCCGGGCTGGACCTGCTGTCCCGGATTATTGGGTAGACCTGGTGTCCCGGGCCCCGGGCTGGACCTGGTGTCCCGGGCCTCGGGGTAGACCTGGTGTCCCGATCCTCGGGGTAGACCCGCTGTCCTGGGCTATTGGGTAGAGCTGCTTCCTGTCCAAGGCCCCGGGGTAGATAGACCCGATGCCCTAAGGCCGGGGTCGTCCTCTTCTCCTAGGCCCGGCGTACACCTGTTGTCCCCGGGCCAGCCTTTGCCTACGGCAGAGCCGCCCTTGGGTTGGCCCGGTGTCCCGGGGCCGGCATTCGCCTTCGACCCTGTAGGCCTTGGGTAGGAGGCCGGTGGTCCTAGGTCCTTGGGTAGACCGGTTGTCCTGAAGTCCGGCTATGCCTGGGCCCGGCCTAGGCCTGGTGTCCCCGGGCCGGCCATTGCCTTCGACCGTGTAGGCCTTGGGTAGACCCGTTGTCCCGGGCCGGCCTTCGCCTATGGCCACCTAGCGAGCCGGAAAAGTATGCAGACGGCGCCGGGGAGGGCGGGGCGCCCCCAACCGCCGATGGGCGGGGGCGGCGGCGACAGAGAGGGCAGGGGCGGGGGCAGGCGCGGGGACGGGGACAGGGACAGGGAGAGAGGGCACACGAGAGCGTGCATGCGGACGAGCGGGGGGGGGGGGCGGGCGGGCGGGCAGGCGCGCGTGCGTGCCTGGCGGGGGCGGGGGGGGGGGTGGGGTGGGGAGGGGGGGCGGGGATGGTTGTCTGCGCGTGCGTGCACGCGCGGCGGTGTGGTGGCCTCAAGGGGTGGCCATGGTGTGTGAGCGTCGGGGGGGGGGGGGGGGGAGGGGTCGCTGTGTCTGTCTCTGTGCGGACGAGGGCCGAGGGCTGGCGGCTTCGTGCCGGTCCCGGGCGCCTCGGCAGCGAGCCCCCACGACCCCCCAGACTCACGTCGAGCGCCGAAGACCTCTGCGGACCGTGAAAGAACCCGCCCAAAAGCGGCCGCCTGTGTGCTGGCGGTGGTGCCGGCGGCGCCCGCCTCTGCCGGTGGGCGGGGCGGGGCGAGCCGCATCGGGGGCAGGGGGGCCGGGCTGTGTGGGGTCCCAGGAGGGCGTAGAGGGGGGGAAGCCGGGGGGGGGTGGGGGCGCCGTTTCGCCACTTCAGCGTGTCAGCGGCCAGAGCGCAGGGCACGGCTTGCCCGTCGGCTCGGCTGGGACTGCTCTGGATACGGAAGGCAAATAAATAAAATTTGCCTTTTTTTTTTTTTTTTTTTTTTTTTTCTGTTGGTTTGTTTTTCCGGATGAGTTTCTCCTTCCAAGCAAATACAAGAGCCAGCCATTCTTTCAGGAAAGCAGAGAAAGGAAAAAAGGGGGGGGGGGGGGGGGGGGGGGCCTACCCAAGAAAACTCAAATCCAAACCACAAGCCCCCCGCCCAAAAAAACAACCTCAAAACTCAGCATAAAACAAAGCCAAAACAACCGGGGGAAAAAAAAACAAACCAGAAAACCAACAAAAAAATCGAAAATATATACTGGTCTTGAAAGCGGGCGGTGGGGGGGGCGGTTCATTGGGCGGGACGGGGCCGATCGAGCCGTCTGGCTCCGGGGCGTTACCAGGCTGTGAGCTGTGCCTCGCTCCCGGGTCGCTGGGGACGGTGAGGCGTTCGGGCGCCGGGCGACGACAGGGGGACAGGAGGTCTATCCCGGGTCCGGGCCGGTCCCGGCTCATTCGGACAAGCCGGCTCCGGAGCCGCCGGGGGTCGGCCTTGTCCCCGGGTGGCGGGCGCCGGCCGGTGACAACAGGTCTACCTCCCTCCGGCGGGACACCAGGTCTACCCCGGCTCCGGCGGGACACCAGGTCTACCCCGGCTCCGGCCGGACACCAGGTCTACCCTGGCTCCGGCCGGGGAACACAGGTCTACCTCGCTCCGGCGGGACACCAGGTCTACCCCGGCTCCGGCGAGACACCAGGTCTTGTCCCCGGGTGGCGGGACACCAGGTCTACCCTGGCTCCGGCCGGACACCAGGTCTACCCCGGCTCCGGCCGGGGACACCAGGTCTACCTCGCTCCGGCGGGACACCAGGTCTAACCCGGCTCCGGCCGGGGACAACAGGTCTACCCCGGCTCCGGCCGGACACCAGGTCTACCCCGGCTCCGGCCGGGGACACCAGGTCTACCTCGCTCCGGCGGGACACCAGGTCTAACCCGGCTCCGGCCGGGGACAACAGGTCTACCCCGGCTCCGGCCGGACACCAGGTCTACCCCGGCTCCGGCCGGGGACAACAGGTCTACCTCGCTCCGGCGGGACACCAGGTCTACCCCGGCTCCGGCGAGACACCAGGTCTACCCCGGGTGGCGGGACACCAGGTCTACCCCGGCTCCGGCCGGGGACAACAGGTCTACCCCGGGTGGCGGGACACCAGGTCTACCCCGGCTCCGGCCGGGGACACCAGGTCTACCCCGGCTCCGGCCGGGGACACCAGGTCTACCCCGGCTCCGGCCGGGGACAACAGGTCTACCTCGCTCCGGCGGGACACCAGGTCTACCTCGCTCCGGCGGGACACCAGGTCTACCCCGGTTCCGGCCGGACACCAGGTCTACCCCGGCTCCGGCCGGGGACACCAGGTCTACCCCGGCTCCGGCCGGGGACACCAGGTCTACCTCGCTCCGGCGGGACACCAGGTCTACCTGGCTCCGGCGGGACACCAGGTCTACCCCGGCTCCGGCCGGGGACACCAGGTCTACCCCGGCTCCGGCCGGGGACAACAGGTCTACCTCGCTCCGGCGGGACACCAGGTCTACCTCGCTCCGGCGGGACACCAGGTCTACCCCGGCTCTGGCCGGGGACACCAGGTCTACCCCGGCTCCGGCCGGGGACAACAGGTCTACCCCGGCTCCGGCCGGGGACAACAGGTCTACCTGGCTCCGGCGGGACACCAGGTCTACCCCGGCTCCGGCCGGGGACACCAGGTCTACCCCGGCTCCGGCCGGGGACAACAGGTCTACCTCGCTCCGGCGGGACACCAGGTCTACCCCGGCTCCGGCGGGACACCAGGTCTACCCCGGCTCCGGCCGGACACCAGGTCTACCCGAGCTCCGGCGGGCCGCCGGGGGTCGGCGTGGTTCCCGGGTGGCGGGCGCCGGCCGGGGACAACAGGTCTACCTCGCTCCGGCGGCACTTAGTCCGATTTCGGCGGGTGCCGGGTAGACCTGTTGTCGCGGCCGGCTCCGCAAGCTCACCAAGGGGTCGCTGTTGCGGGCCGCCTCCGACTACGTCATCGTAGGAGGCGGCCTGCGGCGGCGCCTCCTCCCGGTCGAGCTCCCTGCGTCCTCTTGGAGGCCTCGGCGGCTTCGGACTCGTCTGTCCGTATAGTGGGAGCGAGGTGACGGGCCGCGTCCCCGCAGGCTGACCCCGTGCCTGTGTCCGAGGCGGAGCGGAGCGGCCGCGCGTGCGGTCGCCGGGGGCGCAGAGTGAGTGCCGCCTAAGCCGGGACGAGTCGCGTGGCTTCGTCCCGGCTCCCGTCCTGCCCCAGAGTAGCGTTGGGTACGGCCCGCTGGAGAGGCGAGAGAGAAGGGCGCGGAAGAGCGGATCCGGGGAGGCGAGAGAGAAAAGGGCTGCGGAAGGCCGGATCGGGAGAAGGCGGCGAGAGAGAAGGGCGAACCGAGAGGCGCTCTCCGGCTCGAGGCGAGGTGGTGGAGCCGAGAGGAGAAGGCCCCGCGAGCGCGTCCCGCTCCGGCTCGGATTGTGCCGGCCGATTGGCCGCGGGGGAGGCGGCTCCCCCGGGCAGCGGTGGCGGGCGAGGCGGCGGCGCCTCGTCCCTTTTGCGCCCGGCCTTAAGCCGGGGCCCGCTCGGCGGGCGCGGTTTTGGGCCGTCGGTCCGCCTCGGCGGCCGGTCGCCCCGTGAGCTGCGGAGCCGGGGGTGGCGGCACCCCCGTCCCCAGCCCGCGTTGTTGTTAACCGTCCCCCTTCCTCGGCCTTAAGCCGGGGACCCGCGTTGGGCGGGCAGACCTTTCTTTTTTTTGGAGCCGACGGACCCGGCACCCTAAGGAAAGCGAGAGAGAGGGAGACCCCCCCCCGGACTCGTCCCGGGCGAGGCGGCGGCGCCTCGCCTACCTCGGCCGAGGCCGAGCCGCTTCTGCCGGGCGGGGGCTGATGGGTTGCCGCGCGGGTCCGTCGTTTTCCGCTGAGGCGTGCGGGCGGGGAGTGGTGGGGGGCCGCCGCCCGCCCGGCCTCCGCGGATTTTTTTTGTTTTTTTTTCTTTTTCTCTCGCGGCCCTAAGCCGCGGCACCGAGCAGCGTCGTGACGAAGGCCGCCGGCGGGCCACGGAAAAAAGCGGATGGTTGGCGAGAGAGAAGGGAGCGAGCCCCGGATGCCGGTGGGGCCCGCGGGGGGAGTGAGACGCGTACCTCGCCCCCCCGGGCTTCCCCGGGCCCGCGGCCCCCGTGGCTAGCACGGGTCGTGGCGAACGCGTGTCTCTGCGTGGTGCCTCTTTTTTTTGTCGCGCCGTCCCCCGGCTCCTTTTTTTTCCGGAAGGGAAAGCCGACCGCCGCGGCGGAGGTCGGTGGCGCTTTTTCTCGCACGCTCGGCCGGGTTCCCCGGGCCGGAAAGGGGCCGCCGAGTCCCTCCCCCCGGCCCGGCGGTCCGGTCCGGTCCCACCGTTGCGTTGGCCGCGGGCGGCCGGGCGGGTGGCGGCACCCCCCGCGCTCCTCCGCCGCGAGCCATCCGCGAGGTGTGGGCCGGGCGGCCGTCGCCGTTGTCCCAGGACCGTGGCCGTGGGGCCCTTGTCGCGGTCGGCGCGGCTCCGTCCTCGGCCGCGCCGCGCCTGATCGATGAGGCTTTTCGGGTGGCGTCGGAGAGGGCCCCCGGCGGGCCGGCTCTCCTTTCCGGGGCTTCTCTGTCACGGGGAAGCCACGG
>JANCRA010000573.1:0-27503 GCA_024362935.1 Setophaga petechia | reverse complement strand
TGAGGCAGAAGCAGCCCAACATGCATTGAAAAAATTATCGATGAAGATATTAAAAGACAATGTATCTAGAAGCCATTGTAACTATGCAAGTCTATCAGAATTGCTGATAGCAGATCATTTTTGAAGTTGAAAGCCTTTGTTTGAGGAGAAGCGCAGTAAAATGCTTCCACGCCCTGAACGACAGGGATCCCAGAGGAGAAGTGCCACATTCTGCTTTTGAAGCTTTGCAGCAGGTGTGAGCAGAGTCAGGGCATAAGGGTATTTGTAGACACTGAGCCCCTGAACTCCTGAGCCATGAACAATTTGTTTTGGGGTCACCACAAGAGAGTTTTAGGAGTGAAATGGTTGCTGAGAGCTTTGAATCAGGTCCTCTGTGGACGAGGACCTGCAACTGCACTGTGACACCTGTCTACGTCCTCTAAGGAAAGGTGTGTGTCTCCCCTGGAGGCAAGATGATGCCTTCAGAAGCTGCAGCCTGCTTTCATGTGGAAGCTGGTGTGGGGAAAGTGAGCACGCAGCCAGTGTGTGGTGCTTGGTGAGAGAGGCAGCTGGAGCCTCCTGCCCTTGGGTTGGTGCTTTGAAGGCAAAGGGGGATTTTCTTACCTTTGACATCCCAAAGTGCTGTGGGGATGCCTGGCGGCAGAGGTGGAGACCAGGATGTCGGTGCAGAGGCCGGGTGAGGCGCTGAGTGCACAAGGTGGCTGGTCAGAGAAAGCCCAGGAGCTGATCCTGCAGCTGCTGCTCCAGCGCTGCTCCACCAGCGTTCCACCAACGGCCACAGGAGCAGGAGACAATGACAGTTGCTATGGGCACAGCTCAACATTCCATGTAGAAGCCCAGGGGAGTCATGGGACTGAAAGAGGCCAGGGCCACCTCTGCCCCTTTTACTTCTTCTGCTGCAAGTTTGCCCTGAGAACCTTCCCATTGGGGCTTTTCTCCTCAGTCGTCTGATGAGAGGGGCAAAAGCAGTGCAGGGACAGCCCTGGCTCTTCTTGGTGCTTCTCTGGAGGCTGCCTCCAGCTGAATGTGCACAGGAGCCTGGCTCTGTCCAAGGGCCCAGACCTCATCTCCTGCCCTGGAGAAGCAAAAGGACTCCTCCCACTGGCTCTCCTCCAGTTCTGAGAGGAGCTAGAATTTGCAAGCTGTCCAGCACAGAGCCATCTGCAAAGCTTCCTCTCAACGTGGAGCCATTCATCCTGCCCCCTTTCTCAATTCTCCTTTGGCTGCCCAGCAATGTCACTTGATGCTTTTCCTCTTTTGGTGCTCTCAGCTGCTCTCCCACCTCATCACTCCTTCCTTGAAACTTGCAGACACAGCATGTTTCTCAGGGCAACTGATGGGGACACACACACACAGGTGCAGCACACCGGCATTTCTGTAGCAACCATGAATGCAGAATTTCTATATCCCCCTTCACTCTGCCTTGCAGAAGCTAGGTGTTTATCTGCAAAGACGCAGGGATTCCTGTCATCGGGGAACACTACCAGAATTACTTTTGGTCACTGATGGCCCTCTCGTTTGTTTTAATGCCTAGATCCCAGATATGACAAAAGCCGACCAGTTTGGCTGCTTTCCTGCCTATGCTCAAGGAAAAGCAAATCTTGCTTCAGTCCCAATCTTGCTTCCTTCCCAGCCTGCCCGTTAGCCACACGCCAGCAAAGTGAGGCCGCAGATGGAACAAGTCCCACTGCAACGCAGATACTTTGTAGGCTCCAAAGCCCAGCTGCACCGGCTCCATCACACAAGGCCAAGCTTCCCTCGGCTTGCCACAAGCAGCCTGGCAATTGCCCCCTCCCTCAGCCCCTCTCCACCCTCCACAGCCCCTGCCACCAAAGCCTTGCTAGGCAGTGCCATTTGCTGGGCTAGATAAAAGAGTGACTTTGATTCTTCTTTGCTGCAAATACCTAAGCTGTGAGAAGTGAGAGGAGAAGGATCACACCCGCTCTGCTTTAGCTAAGGAGATTGCTGGAGGCCCAGAGTGGGAGACTGGTCCTTGAAAGAGAACCTGAAACTGAACTCCTGCTGCCTTGGTGGTGCATGTGGATATGAATTGGATAGAATCGCAGAGGTTAGAAAGGTCCTCCAAGGTGGTCAGGTCCATCAGTCGTCCAAAATGAAACAAAGTGATGTTGCTGGGCTACAAAAAGGACTAAAGCCGCTGCTTTTACGCCAGAAAAGATGGTGAGACCAGAGCACTGCTTTAGATCCTATCCATTGAATTAAACAAAGCCTCCCTTTCCATTCCCAGCTGAGAGCTTTAGGAATCAAAGGATGAAGCCCCAGCGTTATTTCACTGGCAGTAAAGGAGACACACCTTTGCAAGTCCTTTGCCAGCTGAGCAAGGGGCTGGGCCAGGGGGAGGTGGCGTGTGCCCAGATTCTTCTCTCAGGCCAAGTGCCCTGTTTGAAGCACCAGGCAAATGGAACAAGTAGTGCCGGAGTGATTTCATACAGACAAAAAGACAAAATGGAACAAACGTGGTTTAATGAGAAAGACACATTGTGTCTCAACAAAGGCAAAATGACAAAAGACGGAGCGTAGCCAACACCAAACCTCTTACATTTGCTGATCAATCTAATACTACTAATAAATCTTGAATAATCCTAATGTATCTTAACTAAGATGTTGAGGAGATTCCTAATAGGGATTCCTATCATGTCAACTAACTAATTCAACAAACCTAGAAACTTAGAAAACAGTCTCTTCTTCCTATCTTTCCTATTTAGTCCTATGGACGCCTAACACTTGCTGGCCCTGGACGAGCTACAGCCTTGTCTAATTTGGCCTTTTCTTCTTGGGGAGAGGCTCTGCTTCCTTGCGAGGGCGATGTCTTCTCCTGTGTTTGTTCCTTTCCTTCATGGTTTCAAACACCCTGGAAGATAGGAAACAAAGCATCCGCTGGTCAGTTTAGTAGACACCATTCAAGCAAGGGCCAAGATCTGGGTTTTAGTGTGAATGTCTGTCTTTTTGGGCAGTGGCACATTGGTTAATTGATCAGCACCATGAGTGCCATCTTTCTTGTTCCAGTGCCTTGAAAAGTCTTCCTCCTTTTGCTGCATCCTATCTGGAATTTGACCAGCAGCATCAAAGCAAGCTTGGATGGATCTATTCCTACACTTGCATCAACTGTGTCTTGTTGGGGCACGGCAAGGTTTCGTGGTGAATGCTGGGTTTGAACGAAGCTCTTTGGGTTCGAGGTGGCTTGTAAGCTTGAGCACGGCTGCGAGGGGCCATGCTGCAAGTGCCCCCAGCTTGCCCTGCAGTGCCGATGGAAAGGGTCAGCCTGTTTTAGTCCAAAGGCGCAGCTTTGAGCAGAAAGAGGAGGAACTTGCGCACCGTTTGCACTGCCCGCAGGGAAAGGGGCCTGCCGCCGAAGGGGGCGGCTGGCGCGGTTGGCAGCAGGGACAGTCGGCGCTGCGAGCCCTCTGGCGGCTTCTCTTGCCTGTCTCCCCATTCTCCTTTCTGGGGGGGCTTTTGCTGCTCTTTGCTTGGCCCACACCCTGGAAATCAAAGAATCCTTGTCAATCTTTCCTTCCTCTCAGCAGGCTGGAAATCAGGGCATTCAGCAGAAAAATCTATCAGCCTAAGCAAATCCTTCCAAACCGGCAAGAGCTGAGGAAACGGCTGCGTTTTTTGCCAGTGGGCTGCGGCAGGCTGCCAAGCCAGAGCTTGGAGGGAAATACTCCTGTTTTCTAGGGGCCAAAGGGCTGGGATAAATAGCAGGGTATCTAGAGTCCAACATTTCCATCAATGTCTAGGGAATGGGATTTCAATCCAGTCACATTAGGGAAGACACATGGTTAGGCATTTTATACAACCCAAAAGAATCTCTCTCTCTCTCTAACTGTGTGAACCAAATTTCTCTTTACCGGTAAGGAAAGTTTTAGGGGAGTCGCAGCAGCGGCAGCTGCTTCTTGGGGAGGATGCTGACATGCTACAAAATCTCCCTGAAAATCTGCAGCATATCCACAAAGGCAGCCCGCATTGCTGATGTCAGCAGGCAGTGGGGAATGAAGGGTGTGATAGGAGTCAGCCAGGGTGCCAGCCCTTGAGAAAGCCATCTGGAGAGAGTCAAGGCCCATTTTGGCGGCAGTGCTGCTTTCTTGGCTCAAAGTTACGCTCCAGAATTGCGTCTTTCAGGGCAGCAGCATGAGGAAGCCCTGGGCAGCCTCTGCTGTGCCTTTCCCATCTCATGGGACGATGCCATCCTGGCAAAGCGGTGTCTGGCATGGCTGGCCAGCAGGTTTTCTCCCCTTCCCCCAGTTTCTCCACCCTCCTGGCACGTCTGGACTTTCTTCCCCCTCACCTGAGCAAGAGTGCTGGCAAGTTGATGCTCCTTTTTCCAAGAGTAGTAGTACTCCACACACTGTGCCACGGTCTTAGTCTGGATCTGTTGTCAAGAGAAAAAGAAGGAGTCTAAAGTGGAGTAGGGTGCATTGGGGAAAAAGTCAAATATGGAGCAAAACCAGGAAGTGAAATCATGAAGTAAAGGGAGTAGGGTGTCCAATGAAATCAACATGGAGAAAGAGAGGCATCATGCAATGGAGTAAACCGTGTCTTATGCTAGGTGGTAACACACGTCATGCACAGATCAACAACAAATCCATCTAGCACACCTCTTCTTTCCCGCTTCACTCCAGTTCTGGCAGCACCAGGTCTGGTGGAAGCAGCAGCAAAGCTGTGCCAAGGGCCTGACAGAATCAAGCTTCATCTTCCACAAGAGCTTGGAGAAAAGGGCCGCAGAGGCAGGATCATCCTTTTCACACAGGCCTTTGATGTCCCGTTTTGTTCCTACTTGAACATACTTGGGACTTGAGAAGAGAGAGACTGAAGGCCAGTGTTTGCTAGCAGAAATAAGCCAGCTTTCCTCCTGATGAACTGCTCAGGTAAAGAATGTCCCGTGGCTTTACCTGCTTGTGGATGAGATGAAAATCCTTGCCGTAGGTGTGGAAAGCCTTTTGGAAGGACTCCTTCTCCTCAGGTGTCCATCTATCAGAGCCTGGCAATAAAAAGCAGCAGGTGAATGGATCCCTTGATGCACGTGAAGCAGATCCCGCTGGCTGCCGACAGAAAATCCTGGCAGGCCCTCATTGACGTCTGTGTAGGTGTCTGCTCCCTCAGAAGGTAGTGAAGACAGGAGCAGGCATTCCCCCGGCAAAAGGATTGGAAAAGAAGTCAAGCGCAAGGACTAGATGCTGGTGCTTTCCCCAGCCCCCGAGAAGACAAGACCTTGTGCTGCTGTTAAGCACAGTTTGTTGAAGCAGAAACGCTTGCCACAAGAATGAAGGGGACGGCAGCAGCTGTCAGTGACGGAAGAAGTTCTGCTTTGCTTACCTGCGTAATGATAATCAGCCATGGCATGGCCTGGAGCTGTTGGAGGTCCCCCTGAGAGCAACATCTCCAGAGCCTCCTGCAAGATCAAAAGGGGAGAAGGCTTTAGCCACCCCACCACATTCCAAATGAGCCCAAAATCACAGACGCTGCCTTTCAGCTCTTTTGCCTCTTCACACATTCAAGCGACTGTATGCCATGTGGGTGAAACACTGTCATTTGCTCCCAGTGGCTAGTTTTTGCTGCCCAAGCCTTTGATCCTGGTCCCCAAGAGTGGCATTTTGCTCAGCAACCTCATGATTTTTCTGCTCCTGCACCCAGAATGGCCTCAGCTGACTGAGGCTTCTAGCAATTTGCCCTCCAAATATCTTGGAGAAGCCAGATCTCCGGGCGATTTACAAGGCAGCAGGCTGCAGGAGCTTGTGCCGCCACCGCCACAAGGAGAGAGAGTGTCCCTGCTGGAGTCGTTTGGGCTGAGACCCGGCGCAGCTGGAAGAGACACAGCAGGCAGCAAGTGCTCTGCTCCCTGTGAAGACCCTTCTTCAAAGAGCAGCCAGGAAAGGCTGTCCCAGTGGCCGCGCCTTCTGCATTCCCTGTGCCCTCTCCTCCTCTCTGCGCCCATCAGCCGCCTCTTACCGGAACGCTGCCGCGTGCCTGGTGCAGGCAGTGCAGGGCACGCTCCAGGTTAGCTGCTGCCCCGGGAAGGCCACGGGAGCTGGCCATGTCCAACAGTTCTCTTACTGCAAGCACAAGAAAAAGGCAGCGAAAATCAGCCTTGAGGCCAGGCAGGGCAAAGGTTGCCCTGCAAGGCAGAAAGAAAGCCCAGGAGCTAAAGACAGCAGCTAGGAGAGCACAAAAAGGAGAGTAAAGACAGCGCCAGCTGAACCAAGGCCCCACGCACTGCTGGCTGTCCCTTCAAAGCAGCTTCTGTCATAAGAAGCGAGGCCCAATCTCCCCTCTTCCAGTGGCAAATGGCCCTGAGCAATTTGGAGAGCAAGATGCTTGCTCCTTTTCCTGCTCTGCTGCAAAAGCAGAGCATTCTCCTTGCCTCTCACACTTCTACACGGGAAGATGGGCCAGACAAGGAGAGAAGCAGAGCCTGCAAAACGCCGCCTTTTGCCGCAAAAGCAGCCTTTGAAAGACCCAAGTTTGTCAGGGGTGGAAGGAAAGCTTGAAGCAAAGCTACCTCTGTCAGGTTTTTGCATGTCAGAGTCATCTTCCTGCCAGGGCTTCCAGACCAGGCTTGCATGCTCTTCATCCTCACTTGGTGGTCTGCTCTGCAGCTCTGGGAGCTCAGCCTGAAAGTCGCTGCCAACATTGATGTGCCTAAAGGAAGAAGGAGTTGAAGGGAAGAAGGGCAAGTGGTCAAGAGACCCTGTCTGTGGAGCCACAGGCTTGAAGCAATCCCAGCCTGACTCTGAAAGAGCACGTCTCCTCCTTGCCATTCCTCCACTTTGCTGTCCTTTAACCCTAGGCCAAAACTCACGGCTCAGTGTGGGTTCTTGCTTTCCTTTTGATTCTGCCTCTCCTTTCCACCTGAAAGAGATCAAAACAATGCTGCCGTTAAAACTCCTTCTGCCCAGGATATGTCAGTAGCCTTCCTTCTCATCCTGCTCATCATTGCAAAGCCCGAGCTGCTCTGTCCCAGCTCCTTTCTCTTTGCTGTCATTGCCGCCTTTTGGAGGTGGAATTTCCTAGGCAGGAGCCTCTAGCAGTCAGCAGCTTCCTCAGGAGGGGAAGCAGAAGGCCATGCACTAGTCTCTTCAGTCCTGGGGCTGCTGACAAGAGCCAGGAGAATGGCCTGGAAGATGTGCCAGGGCAGGCTTAGGTTGGCTACAAGGAAACGCTTCTTGACCCAGAGGCTGCTTGGGCACTGCAACAGCCTCCCCAGGGAAGGGCTCCCAGCACCAAGCCTGACTGAGCTGCAGCAGTCTTTGCACACTGCCCTTGGGCACAGGCTGTGGTTGCTGAGGCTGCCCTGGGCAGGCCCTGGAGCTGGGCTCCCTGATCTTTGAGAATCCCTTCCAAGCCAGAAATTTCTGTGCTGCTGTGATGGTGTTCCTGAGAAGATGGCATTTCACAGCTGCCCCTAAGCATGAGGCAGAAGCAGCCCTACATGCATTGAAAAAATTATCGAAGAAGATATTATAAGAGAATGTATCTAGAAGCCATTGTAACTCTGCAAGTCTATCAGAATTGCTGATAGCAGATCATTTTTGAAGTTGAAAGCCTTTGTTTGAGGAGAAGCGCAGTAAAATGCTTCCCCGCCCTGAACGACAGGGATCCCAGAGGAGAAGTGCCACATTCTGCTTTTGAAGCTTTGCAGCAGGTGTGAGCAGAGTCAGGGCATAAAGGCATTTGTAGACACTGAGCCCCTGAACTCCTGAGCCATGAACAATTTGTTTTGGGGTCAACACAAGAGAGTTTTAGGAGTGAAATGGCTGCTGAGAGCTTTGAATCAGGTCCTGCGTGGACGAGGACCTGCAACTGCACTGTGACACCTGTCTACGTCCTCTAAGGAAAGGTGTGTGTTTCCCCTGGAGGCAAGATGATGCCTTCAGAAGCTGCAGCCTGCTTTCATGTGGAAGCTGGTGTGGGGAAAGTGAGCACGCAGCCAGTGTGTGGTGCTTGGTGAGAGAGGCAGCTGGAGCCTCCTGCCCTTGGGTTGGTGCTTTGAAGGCAAAGGGGGATTTTCTTACCTTTGACATCCCAAAGTGCTGTGGGGATGCCTGGCGGCAGAGGTGGAGACCAGGATGTCGGTGCAGAGGCCGGGTGAGGTGCTGAGTGCACAAGGTGGCTGGTCAGAGAAAGCCCAGGAGCTGATCCTGCAGCTGCTGCTCCAGCGCTGCTCCACCAGCGTTCCAGCAACGGCCACAGGAGCAGGAGACAACGACAGTTGCTATGGGCACAGCTCAACATTCCATGTAGAAGCCCAGGGGAGTCATGGGACTGAAAGAGGCCAGGGCCACCTCTGCCCCTTTTACTTCTTCTGCTGCAAGTTTGCCCTGAGAACCTTCCCATTGGGGCTTTTCTCCTCAGTCGTCTGATGAGAGGGGTAAAAGCAGTGCAGGGACAGCCCTGGCTCTTCTTGGTGCTTCTCTGGAGGCTGCCTCCAGCTGAATGTGCACAGGAGCCTGGCTCTGTCCAAGGGCCCAGACCTCATCTCCTGCCCTGGAGAAGCAGAAGGACTCCTCCTGCTGGCTCTCCTCCAGCTCTGAGAGGAGCTAGAATTTGCAAGAATCTGTCCAGCGCAGAGCCATCTGCAAAGCTTCCTCTCAACGTGGAGCCATTCATCCTGCCCCCTTTCTCAATTCTCCTTTGGCTGCCCAGCAATGTCACTTGATGCTTTCCCTCTTTTGGGGCTCTCAGCTGCTCTCCCACCTCATCACTCCTTCCTTGAAACTTGCAGAAACAGCATGTTTCTCAGGGCAACTGATGGGGACACACACACACAGGTGCAACACACCGGCATTTCTGTAGCAACCATGAATGCAGAATTTCTATATCCCTCTTCCAGCTGCCTTGCAGAAGCTAGGTGTTTATCTGCAAAGACGCAGGGATTCCTGTCATCGGGGAACACTACCAGAATTACTTTTGGTCACTGATGGCCCTCTCGTTTGTTTTAATGCCTAGATCCCAGATATGACAAAAGCCGGCCAGTTTGGCTGCTTTCCTGCCTATGCTCAAGGAAAAGCAAATCTTGCTTCAGTCCCAATCTTGCTTCCTTCCCAGCCTGCCCGTTAGCCACACGCCAGCAAAGTGAGGCCGCAGATGGAACAAGTCCCACTGCAACGCAGATACTTTGTAGGCTCCAAAGCCCAGCTGCACCGGCTCCATCACACAAGGACAAGCTTCCCTCGGCTTGCCACAAGCAGCCTGGCAATTGCCCCCTCCCTCAGCCCCTCTCCAACCTCCACAGCCCCTGCCACCAAAGCCTTGCTAGGCAGTGCCATTTGCTGGGCTAGATAAAAGAGTGACTTTGATTCTTCTTTGCTGCAAATACCTAAGCTGTGAGAAGTGAGAGGAGAAGGATCACACCCGCTCTGCTTTAGCTAAGGAGATTGCTGGAGGCCCAGAGTGGGAGACTGGTCCTTGAAAGAGAACCTGAAACTGAACTCCTGCTGCCTTGGTGGTGCATGTGGATATGAATTGGATAGAATCGCAGAGGTTAGAAAGGTCCTCCAAGGTGGTCAGGTCCATCAGTCGTCCAAAATGAAACAAAGTGATGTTGCTGGGCTACAAAAAGGACTAAAGCCGCTGCTTTTACGCCAGAAAAGATGGTGAGACCAGAGCACTGCTTTAGATCCTATCCATTGAATTAAACAAAGCCTCCCTTTCCATTCCCAGCTGAGAGCTTTAGGAATCAAAGGATGAAGCCCCAGCGTTATTTCACTGGCAGTAAAGGAGACACACCTTTGCAAGTCCTTTGCCAGCTGAGCAAGGGGCTGGGCCAGGGGGAGGTGGCGTGTGCCCAGATTCTTCTCTCAGGCCAAGTGCCCTGTTTGAAGCACCAGGCAAATGGAACAAGTAGTGCCGGAGTGATGTCATACAGACAAAAAGACAAAATGGAACAAACGTGGTTTAATGAGAAAGACACATTGTGTCTCAACAAAGGCAAAATGACAAAAGACGGAGCGTAGCCAACACCAAACCTCTTACATTTGCTGATCAATCTAATACTACTAATAAATCTTGAATAATCCTAATGTATCTTAACTAAGATGTTGAGGAGATTCCTAATAGGGATTCCTATCATGTCAACTAACTAATTCAACAAACCTAGAAACTTAGAAAACAGTCTCTTCTTCCTATCTTTCCTATTTAGTCCTATGGACGCCTAACACTTGCTGGCCCTGGACGAGCTACAGCCTTGTCTAATTTGGCCTTTTCTTCTTGGGGAGAGGCTCTGCTTCCTTGCGAGGGCGATGTCTTCTCCTGTGTTTGTTCCTCTCCTTCATGGTTTCAAACACCCTGGAAGATAGGAAACAAAGCATCCACTGGTCAGTTTAGTAGACACCATTCAAGCAAGGGCCAAGATCTGGGTTTTAGTGTGAATGTCTGCCTTTTTGGGCACTGGCACATCAGCACCATGAGTGCCATCTTTCTTGTTCCAGTGCCTTGAAAAGTCTTCCTCCTTTTGCTGCATCCTATCTGGAATTTGACCAGCAGCATCAAAGCAAGCTTGGATGGATCTATTCCTACACTTGCATCAACTGTGTCTTGTTGGGGCACGGCAAGGTTTCGTGGTGAATGCTGGGTTTGAACGAAGCTCTTTGGGTTCGAGGTGGCTTGTAAGCTTGAGCACGGCTGCGAGGGGCCATGCTGCAAGTGCCCCCAGCTTGCCCTGCAGTGCCGATGGAAAGGGTCAGCCTGTTTTAGTCCAAAGGCGCAGCTTTGAGCAGAAAGAGGAGGAACTTGCGCACCGTTTGCACTGCCCGCAGGGAAAGGGGCCTGCCGCCGAAGGGGGCGGCTGGCGCGGTTGGCAGCAGGGACAGTCGGCGCTGCGAGCCCTCTGGCGGCTTCTCTTGCCTGTCTCCCCATTCTCCTTTCTGGGGGGGCTTTTGCTGCTCTTTGCTTGGCCCACACCCTGGAAATCAAAGAATCCTTGTCAATCTTTCCTTCCTCTCAGCAGGCTGGAAATCAGGGCATTCAGCAGAAAAATCTATCAGCCTAAGCAAATCCTTCCAAACCGGCAAGAGCTGAGGAAACGGCTGCGTTTTTTGCCAGTGGGCTGCGGCAGGCTGCCAAGCCAGAGCTTGGAGGGAAATACTCCTGTTTTCTACGGGCCAAAGGGCTGGGATAAATAGCAGGGTATCTAGAGTCCAACATTTCCATCAATGTCTAGGGAATGGGATTTCAATCCAGTCACATTAGGGAAGACACATGGTTAGGCATTTTATACAACCCAAAAGAATCTCTCTCTCTCTCTCACTGTGTGAACCAAATTTCTCTTTACCGGTAAGGAAAGTTTTAGGGGAGTCGCAGCAGCGGCAGCTGCTTCTTGGGGAGGATGCTGACATGCTACAAAATCTCCCTGAAAATCTGCAGCATATCCACAAAGGCAGCCCGCATTGCTGATGTCAGCAAGCAGTGGGGAATGAAGGGTGTGATAGGAGTCAGCCAGGGTGCCAGCCCTTGAGAAAGCCATCTGGAGAGAGTCAAGGCCCATTTTGGCGGCAGTGCTGCTTTCTTGACTCAAAGTTACGCTCCAGAATTGCGTCTTTCAGGGCAGCAGCATGAGGAAGCCCTGGGCAGCCTCTGCTGTGCCTTTCCCATGGCATGGGACAATGCCATCCTGGCAAAGCGGCGTCTGGCATGGCTGACCAGCAGGTTTTCTCCCCTTCCCCCAGTTTCTCCACCCTCCTGGCACGTCTGGACTTTCTTCCCCCTCACCTGAGCAAGAGTGCTGGCAACTTGATGCTCCTTTTTCCAAGAGTAGTAGTACTCCACACACTGTGCCACGGTCTTAGTCTGGATCTGTTGTCAAGAGAAAAAGAAGGAGTCTAAAGTGGAGTAGGGTGCATTGGGGAAAAAGTCAAATATGGAGCAAAACCAGGAAGTGAAATCATGAAGTAAAGGGAGTAGGGTGTCCAATGAAATCAACATGGAGAAAGAGAGGCATCATGCAATGGAGTAAACCGTGTCTTATGCTAGGTGGTAACACACGTCATGCACAGATCAACAACAAATCCATCTAGCACACTTCTTCTTTCCCGCTTCACTCCAGTTCTGGCAGTGCCAGGTCTGGTGGAAGCAGCAGCAAAGCTGTGCCAAGGGCCTGACAGAATCAAGCTTCATCTTCCACAAGAGCTTGGAGAAAAGGGCCGCAGAGGCAGGATCATCCTTTTCACACAGGCCTTTGATGTCCCGTTTTGTTCCTACTTGAACATACTTGGGACTTGAGAAGAGAGAGACTGAAGGCCAGTGTTTGCTAGCAGAAATAAGCCAGCTTTCCTCCTGATGAACTGCTCAGGTAAAGAATGTCCCGTGGCTTTACCTGCTTGTGGATGAGATGAAAATCCTTGCCGTAGGTGTGGAAAGCCTTTTGGAAGGACTCCTTCTCCTCAGGTGTCCATCTATCAGAGCCTGGCAATAAAAAGCAGCAGGTGAATGGATCCCTTGATGCACGTGAAGCAGATCCCGCTGGCTGCCGACAGAAAATCCTGGCAGGCCCTCATTGACGTCTGTGTACGTGTCTGCTCCCTCAGAAGGTAGTGAAGACAGGAGCAGGCATTCCCCCGGCAAAAGGACTGGAAAAGAAGTCAAGCGCAAGGACTAGATGCTGGTGCTTTCCCCAGCCCCCGAGAAGACAAGACCTTGTGCTGCTGTTAAGCACAGTTTGTTGAAGCAGAAACGCTTGCCACAAGAATGAAGGGGACGGCAGCAGCTGTCAGTGACGGAAGAAGTTCTGCTTTGCTTACCTGCGTAATGATAATCAGCCATGGCATGGCCTGGAGCTGTTGGAGGTCCCCCTGAGAGCAACATCTCCAGAGCCTCCTGCAAGATCAAAAGGGGAGAAGGCTTTAGCCACCCCACCACATTCCAAATGAGCCCAAAATCACAGACGCTGCCTTTCAGCTCTTTTGCCTCTTCACACATTCAAGCGACTGTATGCCATGTGGGTGAAACACTGTCATTTGCTCCCAGTGGCTAGTTTTTGCTGCCCAAGCCTTTTATCCTGGTCCCCAAGAGTGGCATTTTGCTCAGCAACCTCATGATTTTTCTGCTCCTGCACCCAGAATGGCCTCAGCTGACTGAGGCTTCTAGCAATTTGCCCTCCAAATATCTTGGAGAAGCCAGATCTCCGAGCGATTTACAAGGCAGCAGGCTGCAGGAGCTTGTGCCGCCACCGCCGCCAGGAGAGAGATTGTCCCTGCTGGAGTCGTTTGGGCTGAGACCCAGGGCAGCTGGAAGAGACACAGCGGGCAGCAAGTGCTCTGCTCCCTGTGAAGACCCTTCTTCAAAGAGCAGCCAGGAAAGGCTGTCCCAGTGGCCGCGCCTTCTGCATTCCCTGTGCCCTCTCCTCTTCTCTGCGCCCATCAGCTGCCTCTTACCGGAACGCTGCCGCGTGCCTGGTGCAGGCAGTGCAGGGCACGCTCCAGGTTAGCTGCTGCCCCGGGAAGGCCACGGGAGCTGGCCATGTCCAACAGTTCTCTTACTGCAAGCACAAGAAAAAGGCAGCGAAAATCAGCCTTGAGGCCAGGCAGGGCAAAGGTTGCCCTGCAAGGCAGAAGGAAAGCCCAGGAGCTAAAGACAGCAGCTAGGAGAGCACGAAAAGGAGAGTAAAGACAGCGCCAGCTGAACCAAGGCCCCACGCACTGCTGGCTGTCCCTTCAAAGCAGCTTCTGTCATAAGAAGCGAGGCCCAATCTCCCCTCTTCCAGTGGCAAATGGCCCTGAGCAATTTGGAGAGCAAGATGCTTGCTCCTTTTCTGCTCTGCTGCAAAAGCAGAGCATTCTCCTTGCCTCTCACACTTCTACACGGGAAGATGGGCCAGACAAGGAGAGAAGCAGAGCCTGCAAAACGCCGCCTTTTGCCGCAAAAGCAGCCTTTGAAAGACCCAAGTTTGTCAGGGGTGGAAGGAAAGCTTGAAGCAAAGCTACCTCTGTCAGGTTTTTGCATGTCAGAGTCATCTTCCTGCCAGGGCTTCCAGACCAGGCTTGCATGCTCTTCATCCTCACTTGGTGGTCTGCTCTGCAGCTCTGAGAGCTCAGCCTGAAAGTCGCTGCCAACATTGATGTGCCTAAAGGAAGAAGGAGTTGAAGGGAAGAACGGCAAGTGGTCAAGAGACCCCGTCTGTGGAGCCACAGGCTTGAAGCAATCCCAGCCTGACTCTGAAAGAGCACGTCTCCTCCTTGCCATTCCTCCACTTTGCTGTCCTTTAACCCTAGGCCAAAACTCACGGCTCAGTGTGGGTTCTTGCTTTCCTTTTGATTCTGCCTCTCCTTTCCACCTGAAAGAGATCAAAACAATGCTGCCGTTAAAACTCCTTCTGCCCAGGATATGTCAGTAGCCTTCCTTCTCATCCTGCTCATCATTGCAAAGCCCGAGCTGCTCTGTCCCAGCTCCTTTCTCTTTGCTGTCATTGCCGCCTTTTGGAGGTGGAATTTCCTAGGCAGGAGCCTCTAGCAGTCAGCAGCTTCCTCAGGAGGGGAAGCAGAAGGCCATGCACTAGTCTCTTCAGTCCTGGGGCTGCTGACAAGAGCCAGGAGAATGGCCTGGAAGATGTGCCAGGGCAGGCTTAGGTTGGCTACAAGGAAACGCTTCTTGACCCAGAGGCTGCTTGGGCACTGCAACAGCCTCCCCAGGGAAGGGCTCCCAGCACCAAGCCTGACTGAGCTGCAGCAGTCTTTGCACACTGCCCTTGGGCACAGGGTGTGGTTGCTGAGGCTGCCCTGGGCAGGCCCTGGAGCTGGGCTCCCTGATCTTTGAGAATCCCTTCCAAGCCAGAAATTTCAGAAATTTCTGTGCTGCTGTGATGGTGTTCCTGAGAAGATGGCATTTCACAGCTGCCCCTAAGCATGAGGCAGAAGCAGCCCAACATGCATTGAAAAAATTATCGATGGAGATATTATAGGTGAATGTATCTAGAAGCCATTGTAACTATGCAAGTCTATCAGAATTGCTGATAGCAGATCATTTTTGAAGTTGAAAGCCTTTGTTTGAGGAGAAGCGCAGTAAAATGCTTCCATGCCCTGAACGACGGGGATCCCAGAGGAGAAGTGCCACATTCTGCTTTTGAAGCTTTGCAGCAGGTGTGAGCAGAGTCAGGGCATAAAGGCATTTGTAGACACTGAGCCCCTGAACTCCTGAGCCATGAACAATTTGTTTTGGGGTCACCACAAGAGAGTTTTAGGAGTGAAATGGCTGCTGAGAGCTTTGAATCAGGTCCTGCGTGGACGAGGACCTGCAACTGCACCGTGACACCTGTCTACGTCCTCTAAGGAAAGGTGTGTGTTTCCCCTGGAGGCAAGATGATGCCTTCAGAAGCTGCAGCCTGCTTTCATGTGGAAGCTGGTGTGGGGAAAGTGAGCACGCAGCCAGTGTGTGGTGCTTGGTGAGAGAGGCAGCTGGAGCCTCCTGCCCTTGGGTTGGTGCTTTGAAGGCAAAGGGGGATTTTCTTACCTTTGACATCCCAAAGTGCTGTGGGGATGCCTGGCGGCAGAGGTGGAGACCAGGATGTCGGTGCAGAGGCCGGGTGAGGCGCTGAGTGCACAAGGTGGCTGGTCAGAGAAAGCCCAGGAGCTGATCCTGCAGCTGCTGCTCCAGCGCTGCTCCACCAGCGTTCCAGCAACGGCCACAGGAGCAGGAGACAATGACAGTTGCTATGGGCACAGCTCAACATTCCATGTAGAAGCTCAGGGGAGTCATGGGACTGAAAGAGGCCAGGGGGCCACCTCTGCCCCTTTTACTTCTTCTGCTGCAAGTTTGCCCTGAGAACCTTCCCATTGGGGCTTTTCTCCTCAGTCGTCTGATGAGAGGGGCAAAAACAGTGCAGGGACAGCCCTGGCTCTTCTTGGTGCTTCTCTGGAGGCTGCCTCCAGCTGAATGTGCACAGGAGCCTGGCTCTGTCCAAGGGCCCAGACCTCATCTCCTGCCCTGGAGAAGCAGAAGGACTCCTCCTGCTGGCTCTCCTCCAGCTCTGAGAGGAGCTAGAATTTGCAAGAATCTGTCCAGCGCAGAGCCATCTGCAAAGCTTCCTCTCAACGTGGAGCCATTCATCCTGCCCCCTTTCTCAATTCTCCTTTGGCTGCCCAGCAATGTCACTTGATGCTTTCCCTCTTTTGGGGCTCTCAGCTGCTCTCCCACCTCATCACTCCTTCCTTGAAACTTGCAGAAACAGCATGTTTCTCAGGGCAACTGATGGGGACACACACACACAGGTGCAACACACCGGCATTTCTGTAGCAACCATGAATGCAGAATTTCTATATCCCTCTTCCAGCTGCCTTGCAGAAGCTAGGTGTTTATCTGCAAAGACGCAGGGATTCCTGTCATCGGGGAACACTACCAGAATTACTTTTGGTCACTGATGGCCCTCTCGTTTGTTTTAATGCCTAGATCCCAGATATGACAAAAGCCGGCCAGTTTGGCTGCTTTCCTGCCTATGCTCAAGGAAAAGCAAATCTTGCTTCAGTCCCAATCTTGCTTCCTTCCCAGCCTGCCCGTTAGCCACACGCCAGCAAAGTGAGGCCGCAGATGGAGCAAGTCCCACTGCAACGCAGATACTTTGTAGGCTCCAAAGCCCAGCTGCACCGGCTCCATCACACAAGGCCAAGCTTCCCTCGGCTTGCCACAAGCAGCCTGGCAATTGCCCCCTCCCTCAGCCCCTCTCCAACCTCCACAGCCCCTGCCACCAAAGCCTTGCTAGGCAGTGCCATTTGCTGGGCTAGATAAAAGAGTGACTTTGATTCTTCTTTGCTGCAAATACCTAAGCTGTGAGAAGTGAGAGGAGAAGGATCACACCCGCTCTGCTTTAGCTAAGGAGATTGCTGGAGGCCCAGAGTGGGAGACTGGTCCTTGAAAGAGAACCTGAAACTGAACTCCTGCTGCCTTGGTGGTGCATGTGGATATGAATTGGATAGAATCGGAGAGGTTAGAAAGGTCCTCCAAGGTGGTCAGGTCCTTCAGTCGTCCAAAACGAAACAAAGTGATGTTGCTGGGCTACAAAAAGGACTAAAGCCGCTGCTTTTACGCCAGAAAAGATGGTGAGACCAGAGCACTGCTTTAGATCCTATCCATTGAATTAAACAAAGCCTCCCTTTCCATTCCCAGCTGAGAGCTTTAGGAATCAACGGATGAAGCCCCAGCGTTATTTCACTGGCAGTAAAGGAGACACACCTTTGCAAGTCCTTTGCCAGCTGAGCAAGGGGCTGGGCCAGGGGGAGGTGGCGTGTGCCCAGATTCTTCTCTCAGGCCAAGTGCCCTGTTTGAAGCACCAGGCAAATGGAACAAGTAGTGCCGGAGTGATTTCATACAGACAAAAAGACAAAATGGAACAAACGTGGTTTAATGAGAAAGACACATTGTGTCTCAACAAAGGCAAAATGACAAAAGACGGAGCGTAGCCAACACCAAACCTCTTACATTTGCTGATCAATCTAATACTACTAATAAATCTTGAATAATCCTAATGTATCCTAACTAAGATGTTGAGGAGATTCCTAATAGGGATTCCTATCATGTCAACTAACTAATTCAACAAACCTAGAAACTTAGAAAACAGTCTCTTCTTCCTATCTTTCCTATTTAGTCTTATGGACGCCTAACACTTGCTGGCCCTGGACGAGCTACAGCCTTGTCTAATTTGGCCTTTTCTTCTTGGGGAGAGGCTCTGCTTCCTTGCGAGGGCGATGTCTTCTCCTGTGTTTGTTCCTTTCCTTCATGGTTTCAAACACCCTGGAAGATAGGAAACAAAGCATCCACTGGTCAGTTTAGTAGACACCATTCAAGCAAGGGCCAAGATCTGTGTTTTAGTGTGAATGTCTGTCTTTTTGGGCAGTGGCACATTGGTTAATTGATCAGCACCATGAGTGCCATCTTTCTTGTTCCAGTGCCTTGAAAAGTCTTCCTCCTTTTGCTGCATCCTATCTGGAATTTGACCAGCAGCATCAAAGCAAGCTTGGATGGATCTATTCCTACACTTGCATCAACTGTGTCTTGTTGGGGCACGGCAAGGTTTCGTGGTGAATGCTGGGTTTGAACGAAGCTCTTTGGGTTCGAGGTGGCTTGTAAGCTTGAGCACGGCTGCGAGGGGCCATGCTGCAAGTGCCCCCAGCTTGCCCTGCAGTGCCGATGGAAAGGGTCAGCCTGTTTTAGTCCAAAGGCGCAGCTTTGAGCAGAAAGAGGAGGAACTTGCGCACCGTTTGCACTGCCCGCAGGGAAAGGGGCCTGCCGCCGAAGGGGGCGGCTGGCGCGGTTGGCAGCAGGGACAGTCGGCGCTGCGAGCCCTCTTGCGGCTTCTCTTGCCTGTCTCCCCATTCTCCTTTCTGGGGGGGCTTTTGCTGCTCTTTGCTTGGCCCACACCCTGGAAATCAAAGAATCCTTGTCAATCTTTCCTTCCTCTCAGCAGGCTGGAAATCAGGGCATCCAGCAGAAAAATCTATCAGCCTAAGCAAATCCTTCCAAACCGGCAAGAGCTGAGGAAACGGCTGCGTTTTTTGCCAGTGGGCTGCGGCAGGCTGCCAAGCCAGAGCTTGGAGGGAAATACTCCTGTTTTCTACGGGCCAAAGGGCTGGGATAAATAGCAGGGTATCTAGAGTCCAACATTTCCATCAATGTCTAGGGAATGGGATTTCAATCCAGTCACATTAGGGAAGACACATGGTTAGGCATTTTATACAACCCAAGAGAATCTCTCTCTCTCTCACTGTGTGAACCAAATTTCTCTTTACCGGTAAGGAAAGTTTTAGGGGAGTCGCAGCAGCGGCAGCTGCTTCTTGGGGAGGATGCTGACATGCTACAAAATCTCCCTGAAAATCTGCAGCATATCCACAAAGGCAGCCCGCATTGCTGATGTCAGCAGGCAGTGGGGAATGAAGGGTGTGATAGGAGTCAGCCAGGGTGCTAGCCCTTGGGAAAGCCATCTGGAGAGAGTCAAGGCCCATTTTGGCGGCAGTGCTGCTTTCTTGGCTCAAAGTTACGCTCCAGAATTGCGTCTTTCAGGGCAGCAGCATGAGGAAGCCCTGGGCAGCCTCTGCTGTGCCTTTCCCATGGCATGGGACAATGCCATCCTGGCAAAGCGGCATCTGGCATGGCTGGCCAGCAGGTTTTCTCCCCTTCCCCCAGTTTCTCCACCCTCCTGGCACGTCTGGACTTTCTTCCCCCTCACCTGAGCAAGAGTGCTGGCAACTTGATGCTCCTTTTTCCAAGAGTAGTAGTACTCCACACACTGTGCCACACTCTTAGTCTGGATCTGTTGTCAAGAGAAAAAGAAGGAGTCTAAAGTGGAGTAGGGTGCATTGGGGAAAAAGTCAAATATGGAGCAAAACCAGGAAGTGAAATCATGAAGTAAAGGGAGTAGGGTGTCCAATGAAATCAACATGGAGAAAGAGAGGCATCATGCAATGGAGTAAACCGTGTCTTATGCTAGGTGGTAACACACGTCATGCACAGATCAACAACAAATCCATCTAGCACACTTCTTCTTTCCCGCTTCACTCCAGTTCTGGCAGCACCAGGTCTTGTGGAAGCAGCAGCAAAGCTGTGCCAAGGGCCTGACAGAATCAAGCTTCATCTTCCACAAGAGCTTGGAGAAAAGGGCCGCAGAGGCAGGATCATCCTTTTCACACAGGCCTTTGATGTCCCCTTTTGCTCCTACTTGAACATACTTGGGACTTGAGAAGAGAGAGACTGAAGGCCAGTGTTTGCTAGCAGAAATAAGCCAGCTTTCCTCCTGATGAACTGCTCAGGTAAAGAGTGTCCCGTGGCTTTACCTGCTTGTGGATGAGATGAAAATCCTTGCCGTAGGTGTGGAAAGCCTTTTGGAAGGACTCCTTCTCCTCAGGTGTCCATCTATCAGAGCCTGGCAATAAAAAGCAGCAGGTGAATGGATCCCTTGATGCACGTGAAGCAGATCCCGCTGGCTGCCGACAGAAAATCCTGGCAGGCCCTCATTGACGTCTGTGTACGTGTCTGCTCCCTCAGAAGGTAGTGAAGACAGGAGCAGGCATTCCCCCGGCAAAAGGATTGGAAAAGAAGTCAAGCGCAAGGACTAGATGCTGGTGCTTTCCCCAGCCCCCGAGAAGACAAGACCTTGTGCTGCTGTTAAGCACAGTTTGTTGAAGCAGAAACGCTTGCCACAAGAATGAAGGGGACGGCAGCAGCTGTCAGTGACGGAAGAAGTTCTGCTTTGCTTACCTGCGTAATGATAATCAGCCATGGCATGGCCTGGAGCTGTTGGAGGTCCCCCTGAGAGCAACATCTGCAGAGCCTCCTGCAAGATCAAAAGGGGAGAAGGCTTTAGCCACCCCACCACATTCCAAATGAGCCCAAAATCACAGACGCTGCCTTTCAGCTCTTTTGCCTCTTCACACATTCAAGCGACTGTATGCCATGTGGGTGAAACACTGTCATTTGCTCCCAGTGGCTAGTTTTTGCTGCCCAAGCCTTTGATCCTGGTCCCCAAGAGTGGCATTTTGCTCAGCAACCTCATGATTTTTCTGCTCCTGCACCCAGAATGGCCTCAGCTGACTGAGGCTTCTAGCAATTTGCCCTCCAAATATCTTGGAGAAGCCAGATCTCCGAGCGATTTACAAGGCAGCAGGCTGCAGGAGCTTGTGCCGCCACCGCCGCCAGGAGAGAGATTGTCCCTGCTGGAGTCGTTTGGGCTGAGACCCAGGGCAGCTGGAAGAGACACAGCGGGCAGCAAGTGCTCTGCTCCCTGTGAAGACCCTTCTTCAAAGAGCAGCCAGGAAAGGCTGTCCCAGTGGCCGCGCCTTCTGCATTCCCTGTGCCCTCTCCTCCTCTCTGCGCCCATCAGCTGCCTCTTACCGGAACGCTGCCGCGTGCCTGGTGCAGGCAGTGCAGGGCACGCTCCAGGTTAGCTGCTGCCCCGGGAAGGCCACGGGAGCTGGCCATGTCCAACAGTTCTCTTACTGCAAGCACAAGAAAAAGGCAGCGAAAATCAGCCTTGAGGCCAGGCAGGGCAAAGGTTGCCCTGCAAGGCAGAAGGAAAGCCCAGGAGCTAAAGACAGCAGCTAGGAGAGCACGAAAAGGAGAGTAAAGACAGCGCCAGCTGAACCAAGGCCCCACGCACTGCTGGCTGTCCCTTCAAAGCAGCTTCTGTCATAAGAAGCGAGGCCCAATCTCCCCTCTTCCAGTGGCAAATGGCCCTGAGCAATTTGGAGAGCAAGATGCTTGCTCCTTTTCCTGCTCTGCTGCAAAAGCAGAGCATTCTCCTTGCCTCTCACACTTCTACACGGGAAGATGGGCCAGACAAGGAGAGAAGCAGAGCCTGCAAAACGCCGCCTTGTGCCGCAAAAGCAGCCTTTGAAAGACCCAAGTTTGTCAGGGGTGGAAGGAAAGCTTGAAGCAAAGCTACCTCTGTCAGGTTTTTGCATGTCAGAGTCATCTTCCTGCCAGGGCTTCCAGACCAGGCTTGCATGCTCTTCATCCTCACTTGGTGGTCTGCTCTGCAGCTCTGGGAGCTCAGCCTGAAAGTCGCTGCCAACATTGATGTGCCTAAAGGAAGAAGGAGTTGAAGGGAAGAAGGGCAAGTGGTCAAGAGACCCCGTCTGTGAAGCCACAGGCTTGAAGCAATCCCAGCCTGACTCTGAAAGAGCACGTCTCCTCCTTGCCATTCCTCCACTTTGCTGTCCTTTAACCCTAGGCCAAAACTCACGGCTCAGTGTGGGTTCTTGCTTTCCTTTTGATTCTGCCTCTCCTTTCCACCTGAAAGAGATCAAAACAATGCTGCCGTTAAAACTCCTTCTGCCCAGGATATGTCAGTAGCCTTCCTTCTCATCCTGCTCATCATTGCAAAGCCCGAACTGCTCTGTCCCAGCTCCTTTCTCTTTGCTGTCATTGCCGCCTTTTGGAGGTGGAATTTCCTAGGCAGGAGCCTCTAGCAGTCAGCAGCTTCCTCAGGAGGGGAAGCAGAAGGCCATGCACTAGTCTCTTCAGTCCTGGGGCTGCTGACAAGAGCCAGGAGAATGGCCTGGAAGATGTGCCAGGGCAGGCTTAGGTTGGCTACAAGGAAACGCTTCTTCACCCAGAGGCTGCTTGGGCACTGCAACAGCCTCCCCAGGCAAGGGCTCCCAGCACCAAGCCTGACTGAGCTGCAGCAGTCTTTGCACACTGCCCTTGGGCACAGGGTGTGGTTGCTGAGGCTGCCCTGGGCAGGCCCTGGAGCTGGGCTCCCTGATCTTTGAGAATCCCTTCCAAGCCAGAAATTTCTGTGCTGCTGTGATGGTGTTCCTGAGAAGATGGCATTTCACAGCTGCCCCTAAGCATGAGGCAGAAGCAGCCCAACATGCATTGAAAAAATTATCGATGAAGATATTAAAAGACAATGTATCTAGAAGCCATTGTAACTATGCAAGTCTATCAGAATTGCTGATAGCAGATCATTTTTGAAGTTGAAAGCCTTTGTTTGAGGAGAAGCGCAGTAAAATGCTTCCACGCCCTGAACGACAGGGATCCCAGAGGAGAAGTGCCACATTCTGCTTTTGAAGCTTTGCAGCAGGTGTGAGCAGAGTCAGGGCATAAAGGCATTTGTAGACACTGAGCCCCTGAACTCCTGAGCCATGAACAATTTGTTTTGGGGTCAACACAAGAGAGTTTTAGGAGTGAAATGGCTGCTGAGAGCTTTGAATCAGGTCCTGCGTGGACGAGGACCTGCAACTGCACTGTGACACCTGTCTACGTCCTCTAAGGAAAGGTGTGTGTTTCCCCTGGAGGCAAGATGATGCCTTCAGAAGCTGCAGCCTGCTTTCATGTGGAAGCTGGTGTGGGGAAAGTGAGCACGCAGCCAGTGTGTGGTGCTTGGTGAGAGAGGCAGCTGGAGCCTCCTGCCCTTGGGTTGGTGCTTTGAAGGCAAATGGGGATTTTCTTACCTTTGACATCCCAAAGTGCTGTGGGGATGCCTGGCGGCAGAGGTGGAGACCAGGATGTCGGTGCAGAGGCCGGGTGAGGTGCTGAGTGCACAAGGTGGCTGGTCAGAGAAAGCCCAGGATCTGATGCTGCAGCTGCTGCTCCAGCACTGCTCCACCAGCGTTCCAGCAATGGCCACAGGAGCAGGAGACAACGACAGTTGCTATGGGCACAGCTCAACATTCCATGTAGAAGCCCAGGGGAGTCATGGGACTGAAAGAGGCCAGGGCCACCTCTGCCCCTTTTACTTCTTCTGCTGCAAGTTTGCCCTGAGAACCTTCCCATTGGGGCTTTTCTCCTCAGTCGTCTGATGAGAGGGGTAAAAGCAGTGCAGGGACAGCCCTGGCTCTTCTTGGTGCTTCTCTGGAGGCTGCCTCCAGCTGAATGTGCACAGGAGCCTGGCTCTGTCCAATGCCCAGACCTCATCTCCTGCCCTGGAGAAGCAGAAGGACTCCTCCTGCTGGCTCTCCTCCAGCTCTGAGAGGAGCTAGAATTTGCAAGAATCTGTCCAGCGCAGAGCCATCTGCAAAGCTTCCTCTCAACGTGGAGCCATTCATCCTGCCCCCTTTCTCAATTCTCCTTTGGCTGCCCAGCAATGTCACTTGATGCTTTCCCTCTTTTGGGGCTCTCAGCTGCTCTCCCACCTCATCACTCCTTCCTTGAAACTTGCAGAAACAGCATGTTTCTCAGGGCAACTGATGGGGACACACACACACAGGTGCAACACACCGGCATTTCTGTAGCAACCATGAATGCAGAATTTCTATATCCCTCTTCCAGCTGCCTTGCAGAAGCTAGGTGTTTATCTGCAAAGACGCAGGGATTCCTGTCATCGGGGAACACTACCAGAATTACTTTTGGTCACTGATGGCCCTCTCGTTTGTTTTAATGCCTAGATCCCAGATATGACAAAAGCCGGCCAGTTTGGCTGCTTTCCTGCCTATGCTCAAGGAAAAGCAAATCTTGCTTCAGTCCCAATCTTGCTTCCTTCCCAGCCTGCCCGTTAGCCACACGCCAGCAAAGTGAGGCTGCAGATGGAACAAGTCCCACTGCAACGCAGATACTTTGTAGGCTCCAAAGCCCAGCTGCACCGGCTCCATCACACAAGGCCAAGCTTCCCTCGGCTTGCCACAAGCAGCCTGGCAATTGCCCCCTCCCTCAGCCCCTCTCCACCCTCCACAGCCCCTGCCACCAAAGCCTTGCTAGGCAGTGCCATTTGCTGGGCTAGATAAAAGAGTGACTTTGATTCTTCTTTGCTGCAAATACCTAAGCTGTGAGAAGTGAGAGGAGAAGGATCACACCCGCTCTGCTTTAGCTAAGGAGATTGCTGGAGGCCCAGAGTGGGAGACTGGTCCTTGAAAGAGAACCTGAAACTGAACTCCTGCTGCCTTGGTGGTGCATGTGGATATGAATTGGATAGAATCGCAGAGGTTAGAAAGGTCCTCCAAGGTGGTCAGGTCCATCAGTCGTCCAAAATGAAACAAAGTGATGTTGCTGGGCTACAAAAAGGACTAAAGCCGCTGCTTTTACGCCAGAAAAGATGGTGAGACCAGAGCACTGCTTTAGATCCTATCCATTGAATTAAACAAAGCCTCCCTTTCCATTCCCAGCTGAGAGCTTTAGGAATCAAAGGATGAAGCCCCAGCGTTATTTCACTGGCAGTAAAGGAGACACACCTTTGCAAGTCCTTTGCCAGCTGAGCAAGGGGCTGGGCCAGGGGGAGGTGGCGTGTGCCCAGATTCTTCTCTCAGGCCAAGTGCCCTGTTTGAAGCACCAGGCAAATGGAACAAGTAGTGCCGGAGTGATGTCATACAGACAAAAAGACAAAATGGAACAAACGTGGTTTAATGAGAAAGACACATTGTGTCTCAACAAAGGCAAAATGACAAAAGACGGAGCGTAGCCAACACCAAACCTCTTACATTTGCTGATCAATCTAATACTACTAATAAATCTTGAATAATCCTAATGTATCTTAACTAAGATGTTGAGGAGATTCCTAATAGGGATTCCTATCATGTCAACTAACTAATTCAACAAACCTAGAAACTTAGAAAACAGTCTCTTCTTCCTAGCTTTCCTATTTAGTCCTATGGACGCCTAACACTTGCTGGCCCTGGACGAGCTACAGCCTTGTCTAATTTGGCCTTTTCTTCTTGGGGAGAGGCTCTGCTTCCTTGCGAGGGCAATGTCTTCTCCTGTGTTTGTTCCTCTCCTTCATGGTTTCAAACACCCTGGAAGATAGGAAACAAAGCATCCGCTGGTCAGTTTAGTAGACACCATTCAAGCAAGGGCCAAGATCTGGGTTTTAGTGTGAAATTCGGTCTTTTTGGGCAGTGGCACATTGGTTAATTGATCAGCACCATGAGTGCCATCTTTCTTGTTCCAGTGCCTTGAAAAGTCTTCCTCCTTTTGCTGCATCCTATCTGGAATTTGACCAGCAGCATCAAAGCAAGCTTGGATGGATCTATTCCTACACTTGCATCAACTGTGTCTTGTTGGGGCACGGCAAGGTTTCGTGGTGAATGCTGGATTTGAACGAAGCTCTTTGGGTTCGAGGTGGCTTGTAAGCTTGAGCACGGCTGCGAGGGGCCATGCTGCAAGTGCCCCCAGCTTGCCCTGCAGTGCCGATGGAAAGGGTCAGCCTGTTTTAGTCCAAAGGCGCAGCTTTGAGCAGAAAGAGGAGGAACTTGCGCACCGTTTGCACTGCCCGCAGGGAAAGGGGCCTGCCGCCGAAGGGGGCGGCTGGCGCGGTTGGCAGCAGGGACAGTCGGCGCTGCGAGCCCTCTTGCGGCTTCTCTTGCCTGTCTCCCCATTCTCCTTTCTGGGGGGGCTTTTGCTGCTCTTTGCTTGGCCCACACCCTGGAAATCAAAGAATCCTTGTCAATCTTTCCTTCCTCTCAGAAGGCTGGAAATCAGGGCATCCAGCAGAAAAATCTATCAGCCTAAGCAAATCCTTCCAAACCGGCAAGAGCTGAGGAAACGGCTGCGTTTTTTGCCAGTGGGCTGCGGCAGGCTGCCAAGCCAGAGCTTGGAGGGAAATACTCCTGTTTTCTACGGGCCAAAGGGCTGGGATAAATAGCAGGGTATCTAGAGTCCAACATTTCCATCAATGTCTAGGGAATGGGATTTCAATCCAGTCAAATTAGGGAAGACACATGGTTAGGCATTTTATACAACCCAAGAGAATCTCTCTCTCTCTCACTGTGTGAACCAAATTTCTCTTTACCGGTAAGGAAAGTTTTAGGGGAGTCGCAGCAGCGGCAGCTGCTTCTTGGGGAGGATGCTGGCATGCTACAAAATCTCCCTGAAAATCTGCAGCATATCCACGAAGGCAGCCCGCATTGCTGATGTCAGCAAGCAGTGGGGAATGAAGGGTGTGATAGGAGTCAGCCAGGGTGCCAGCCCTTGAGAAAGCCATCTGGAGAGAGTCAAGGCCCATTTTGGCGGCAGTGCTGCTTTCTTGGCTCAAAGTTACGCTCCAGAATTGCGTCTTTCAGGGCAGCAGCATGAGGAAGCCCTGGGCAGCCTCTGCTGTGCCTTTCCCATCTCATGGGACGATGCCATCTTGGCAAAGCGGTGTTTGGCATGGCTGGCCAGCAGGTTTTCTCCCCTTCCCCCAGTTTCTCCACCCTCCTGGCACGTCTGGACTTTCTTCCCCCTCACCTGAGCAAGAGTGCTGGCAACTTGATGCTCCTTTTTCCAAGAGTAGTAGTACTCCACACACTGTGCCACACTCTTAGTCTGGATCTGTTGTCAAGAGAAAAAGAAGGAGTCTAAAGTGGAGTAGGGTGCATTGGGGAAAAGGTCAAATATGGAGCAAAACCAGGAAGTGAAATCATGAAGTAAAGGGAGTAGGGTGTCCAATGAAATCAACATGGAGAAAGAGAGGCATCATGCAATGGAGTAAACCGTGTCTTATGCTAGGTGGTAACACACGTCATGCACAGATCAACAACAAATCCATCTAGCACACTTCTTCTTTCCCGCTTCACTCCAGTTCTGGCAGCGCCAGGTCTTGTGGAAGCAGCAGCAAAGCTGTGCCAAGGGCCTGACAGAATCAAGCTTCATCTTCCACAAGAGCTTGGAGAAAAGGGCCGCAGAGGCAGGATCATCCTTTTCACACAGGCCTTTGATGTCCCGTTTTGTTCCTACTTGAACATACTTGGGACTTGAGAAGAGAGAGACTGAAGGCCAGTGTTTGCTAGCAGAAATAAGCCAGCTTTCCTCCTGATGAACTGCTCAGGTAAAGAGTGTCCCGTGGCTTTACCTGCTTGTGGATGAGATGAAAATCCTTGCCGTAGGTGTGGAAAGCCTTTTGGAAGGACTCCTTCTCCTCAGGTGTCCATCTATCAGAGCCTGGCAATAAAAAGCAGCAGGTGAATGGATCCCTTGATGCACGTGAAGCAGATCCCGCTGGCTGCCGACAGAAAATCCTGGCAGGCCCTCATTGACGTCTGTGTACGTGTCTGCTCCCTCAGAAGGTAGTGAAGACAGGAGCAGGCATTCCCCCGGCAAAAGGATTGGAAAAGAAGTCAAGCGCAAGGACTAGATGCTGGTGCTTTCCCCAGCCCCCGAGA